>OX336375.1:15009679-15013250 GCA_946902895.1 Fragum fragum | reverse complement strand
TCTCAAATAATTACCTGTATCAAAGCCATATTCTGGTCCGTCGAACTTTAACCCATTCCAACTCAATCCCTCCGAGCAAAAAAAAGCTTTGGAAAACATTGTGGAAAATGAAGAAATTGCTTGTATCAAGCAATTTCTTCATTTTCCACAATGTTTTCTATCCAAAAAGACGAAAAAATTCAAAATTCCATCAACTTGAAATTGTCGTCTGCAGCTTCTTTCAATTTGGACCAGTCTAAAATTTTGCTGTGTTGGAATGGGTTAAAGCACGTGAATACAACGGAAAGAAGTGTTCCGAATTAGAAATGACCAATACGGCTATCAATCAAGTTATTAACCGAATTCATTTCGCTTGCAATTGAGCTCTGAACGCCATTTTTGACCGCCATATTTGTTGAGCTATTTTGTTGGTTTGGCGACTTAAACGTCGTAACTACAGCTTTTGCGACGTTTAGGTCGCCTACCAACCACATCATTTTTTTGTTATATGCAACTGGCTATGAATTTTGCAAAATAAAGATGTTTAAAACTTCCATTTTAGTCAGTGGGCGTTGCGAAAGGAGTAAGTAAGCGGGGCCAGCGATTGGTCAATTAAGAGGAAAAAGTAGATCTATGCATTGTTCTGAGTGATCAATATCTCTGTTTTGTCTACAATACTTTCACGATTTTTACTGACTCTCGGGTGAAAAGTGGTTGTTCAATTTTCAAATTATACACCAATTATTCAAATCTGATGAGTCGAAGCATGGAAATCTAGAGGTATCGAGAGAACTTCCTTTTTTATATTATTAACGGGTTATTCTCTTTTTTTTGCGGCTTTTTCGGTGTGTCAGGCTGTGCGAATTGATGAAAGTGGCCAGTACGAAAACTCTTCGTCATGAAAGGATTTTTTGAACTTCGAATGGCCATTCTACTTCATTTTTATTTTGATTGACCTTTGCTGGACCCGATCTATCTATCAAATATTTGTTTTCTTGAGTTCCTTGGAGTTTTTTGTTTTGTTTTGTTGTTTTTTGTTGTTTCGCTTTCAGGACACATTTAGATGCTGGCTTCGTCTTTTTGTAATAAATTTTACTCGTGAAATACAATGTGTCAGGCTCCTTTGTACTCTTCTACTTGATTCACAGGTGTTTTTAATTTAGGTCTTATTGCTGCGATAAACTGAGAGGAGAGTTTACTTAAACTATTCTTGTCGACGAGCTAAGCACAGTAACCCCAGCTTGAAAATGCCTAAGTTACGACGTTTTAGTCGTCTATTGACGATAGACTGTTGCATACATTGTGCCAGTGTCGGGCATACTTTTTGAGCAGCTCTATGAGATTCGGTGGTTTAATTGTCAATCGATTTTTATTTGCGTTATCATTTCTATTGAAGTGAAATTACTTTAAATAGTCACCGTCACTCATCTCTTTTCACACATTTCTGAAGAGAAAATATGGAAAATAGCGACCGTATTTTTCCTGTCCGAATCAAATCTGAAAATATATGAAGTATAATCTAGTGTCTGCCTTTTGCGTACATTCGACTATTTTTTGATGCACATAAAATAAAAGAACTAAACACACTCATGCATGAATCCGTTTCTCGTATTCATGCAGTGTGATTTTTTTTTTGTTGTTGTTTTTTTTTTAGTTTTGTTTTCTGAAGGTATGTAAATGCTTGATAGATTGATTGATTTCGATTTATCGCCACTTTTAACAGTATTTCAGTCATATCGCGGCGACTGGAGCACCAAACCATGGAGGTAGCAGGAAATCCGTCCATACACGGGATGACTTGATCCGCTTTCAACTGTTTGACGGAGATCGACAAAATAGTCGAAAAATTGCGGAAACAAAACGAAAGATAAGATTAGATTAGATTTAATATTTATTAAAGTCTCATTCACATATACGCATTTTTACAAATATACAAACAAATAAAACTATAAACTAAA
Organism: Fragum fragum; assembly: GCA_946902895.1. Classification (NCBI taxonomy): domain Eukaryota; kingdom Metazoa; phylum Mollusca; class Bivalvia; order Cardiida; family Cardiidae; genus Fragum; species Fragum fragum. Next base: position 15,011,313 of record OX336375.1, on the reverse strand, counting down.
AAGTATATATATGTGACCATTCTCGTAGAGAATTATAAGAGACTATTTCATTGCACAACCTTAAAAAAGACAAATTCTTTTCTATATACTATCAACTCTCTTCTCTCTCCCCCTCACTCATTCTGTCACATACTCCCTATTTCACTCACGCAATTTCTTGTATAGTTATTTGCCAAAAGGCAATAAATGTTCATCTAAAAATCATTTTTTATACTTAAAGGTAAGAAGAATATAAGCATAAAAAAGCCGCTAATCGACTCTAAAAAAAAAAAAAAATAATAATAATAATAATTTTGAAAAATAAGGCACGTACGTCCACGTTATAAATAGACGTTTAAGACATCTATATCCTCTTTAATAAAATTAAAGAAGGCTCGATTAGGGACATCTATATATATATATATAGATAATATGCTGAAGGGGTTAATGATTGATTGGTTGAACGGGATTTAACATCCGTATAAGTCAACCACCTCAGACGTAAAGGGATCTTGAACGTACCGTTGTTGAACAATCGAAAAATCGATCTCGAACAGTGTTCACAAATATTCTAAGTTTTATGGGGAGGCGTTGTTGTTCTGTTAGAAATGCTAGATGTGGACACAATTAATGTTGAAAGCATAAAATTTATATTTTGATCATCATGTAAGGGTATCCTTAATTTACCTCTGGGAAATTTGTATACCTCTTCGAATAGCCAAACATTTTGTGTCTTAATGTACAGACAATCCTTGTAGAATATCTAATATAGGTCGCAAAAAATTGGAGTGTCAAGATTTCATTTTCACAGTATAGCTCTCAGTGTTCACCGTTTTTTTGCTCGCTTGAATTTTCATAAAACCTCTTCGGGCTAAGCATTTTTATATAAAATAGTACCCTCAAACCGTTTGGCTGCGACAATAAATAGTACCTGAGATATATATACACGAGATATTTATAACCTTGGCAGAAAAAGAATGACGTTCTGATTTTTTATGAGGTGTCACTTTCAACCCATGTAAGATTCTCCCTCTGTGACTCTGTCTCTGTCTCCTTGTCTCTGTCTATCTCTCTCTCTCTCTCTCTCTCTGTCTCTCTCTCTGTCTCTCTGTCTCTCTGTCTCTGTCTCTGTCTCTCTCCGTACATATTTTTTTATCCGATCAGAATTCTCTGAAGAAATCTGATAAAGGGCTACCCAAGGATCATTCCTGTGAATTTTGGTTGAATTTTGTTCAATACTTACTGAGGAGAAGATTTTTAAAGTAAAGATTTGCGGACGGACGCACGCACATACGGACGGACGAACGACATAAGCTCTCTGGCTTTCAGCCATTTGATTTGTTAATGACGATTGGATTAGCTAATTAATTAATCTGAAACCGAATTAAACATTTGCATGTATACCGACTTCACAAAGCAGGAAATTTTTAACGTATTTCTAACTATTTGTTTTTCATATATTAAAGACAACTTTCAACACTTACATTAAAAATAGGATACAAAAAAAAAAAAAAAAAAAAATGAAACGCGTAGCCAGGTTTGAGCTTGGAGGCTCTCACGTGCGATGCAAGCATTCTACGACACAGTGGTACAGAGGAGAGAGAGGGGGTGGCGAGAGGTCATTTACCAGGTTATTTTTGACTCGAAATAGACAT
>OX336375.1:14849679-15004679 GCA_946902895.1 Fragum fragum | reverse complement strand
GACGCCTCCTTTTGATGAACATATTTCAGAATAACTACCATTGAGGACAACTCTTTGGCATCTATTTGACAAATAATCAGTAAATCATTGGTGCAATTTCTCTTGTTCTCCCGAATTATTAAGTTTTTACATGAGACGTTTATGTCATACTTTATCGAACGCTTTACTTACTTAAAAGGCATTCGAAATTCAATTCCGCTTCCTTAAGCTTTGCAAAAATTATGATAATGTAAAAGCGTTTAATTTACAGTTGAATTACGAGGTAGAAAACCAGAGTTGGAGAGAGTGAAAAAATTATGTTCTGACTGAAATGATATACAAATGAATGTAAATGAATTTTAAGGACCTTTTAAAGTTTTCAGGAAAGATACTGGTTTATTTTGAAAACGTGGTAAACGAAATAAAATGCGTTTGGCGATAAGATAGAAATGCGATTGTCAAACATTCACAAGCGTGTTAAAGGTTATACCAGAAGAAAGTGTTTGTACTCTTTTACCAAACATGCACATTCAATTTAATGTCAATGTTTACAATGTTCTTTAATTAATGTTTGTTTAAGTGTTTCGTCCTTCTCGTAAACCCTAACGATATTTTATTATCGTAGCTTACGTGATAAACTCACGTAAGCATGTTTGTTCGTGAAGAGTTGGCCATGTCCATGCCATATATGGTAAAGATCCGGGTTTCGTGCGTTATATATGAAATATGCAAAGATATCGCGAAACAGGATATACACTTTGCAAACGACAGTTCATTTCTACCTGACCAGGTTACAATAAGTCGTTGTCGTCGTTCAAAAACGACGTAACTACAGCTTGAATCAAGCTGTAGTTACGACGTTTTAGAACGACAACGACGAAGTGTCTATGAATTGATCAAGCGCGTCTGTCAGTCAAAGAATCAATCGATCAGTCAAATGGTTAATTCTGAACCACGAATCCCGACAGTCGTCTTTTGTGTGAAGCATTTTTGTTGGCTTGGGAACCTAAACGGCGAAACTACAGCTTATTCAAGCTGTAGTTACGACTTTAAGGCCGCCAACCAACCATTTTGCTGTTTTGTTACATGTTACTGGCCATAAAATTTTCAAATTAACGCTGTTTAATAATCGAAGCGGAACTCCCTGTTGGAGACAGGAGGCATGGCCGAGTGAGTCAATAGCCTGATGCTTTACCTCCGGACTTTAGAAAGACGTTATCCATATATGTTATGGTGCAAAGTGTTTTGAGTTGCTACGAAGATTTCTTGACTTTAAAATGAAATCAGGCGGAAAAAATAACTAATCCTCTCCTATTCAATCCCTGTTTTATATGTCCCTGTGTTTTTATAGTTGAGAAAATATTTTAGAATAGTTAGAACTGCTTGTAACAAGCGATTTCTTCTTTTTTACCACAATGACATTATTTTCTACCCTTTCATGCTGAATCGTCATTTTTTTCAAATGAAACCGACTTTAACGCATTACCAGTCGACAAAATTTTAGACTGGTCAAAAATGAAAGAAGTTGCAGACGACAATGCAAATTGTACTAAAATCCGAAAATTAGTGCCAAACAGGTTGAAAACAATGTAAGAAAATGAGAAATTGCTGGTTAAAAGCAATATCTCCTCTACCCACAAAATTTCAGTTATTGTATTTCCTCAGAAGGCACGGTGATGTTTGTAATTTGGTTAAAACCTGCAAAACTTTGAATAAGGACAGGTGTAAAAGTTGGTAAAAACAGTGCAGTGGACATGAAAAGGTCGAAAAAATGCACAAAAAACGCCCGTCATTTTCGCTCGCTTAGCTTGTTGTTCGGAAACAACCCCACTCCAGAAATAGTAGTATTAAGAATCAATTTAATCTTAGTCTATCAAATCCCTTCCTTTTATGATCTGATGAATACAATTGTTTCATATCTCCATGAAAATGATAACCAACTATTTTTATATTATTGCACGCAAAATAGTAATTAAAAACTAACTCAAAATGGTAAAATAAAATCGCTTGTTTAACATTATTTTTGAATTACGCCATGGTTATATTGAATCAAGAAAAAACGAAGAGAATATTTTCTTCTCTTTTCGCGAAGAAAGTTAAAAGCCGTTTCACCTTCTCGGTTTCATACAGAAGTGTCGTTAGTTTTTTTTAGTTTCAGATCTCCATGAAAACAAAAACAATTTCATTTGAATTCTAAGGCAGTGTGCTGATAGTCTCATTCTTGTTAGGAAAAATCTAGTGTTTGCCGGTAATATATCTAAGTAATTTTCGTAAGAGAATGTTGACTTAAAATGTTTGAACTCCATTAAAACTGAACTACTATCTAGAGATCCTTGCCATTCCTGGATGAAACAACCAATTACTTTTTGTTTTAAAATGTAGGGAAATGTTTTAAGAGACACCGTGTCGGGGTAATCAAAAACTCATGAAAAAACGGTACAATCAAACAATTGCTTGACTCTTGAGGACCATGTCAAATGTCCTTGATTAAAACCTGATAAACTAATATCAAGAGCTTTTTTCAAAATGATTTTTTCGGTTCCTATTAGTTCACACCAGTAATGTATAATTTTGAAATAACGCATTATATGAAGTGGATACCGTGCTAGTTCTCCATATACACCCATTGTGCAAGTGCTTGATCGAACTTTTAATATTCTCTTACAAAATTTGACATGAATTATTTCTAAAGATTTTGTTTTACTAAAGCCCCAAATTTCTGAAGAGTACCCAAGAATGGAGCCCACAAAAGAACCAAAAAGTTGACATAATATTTTGGGTTTCAGCGGGAATTTTTGACAGTTTTTAAAAGGGCATTTAGAGATTTCAGTCCCTTGCCATACAGATACTCAATATTTTCGCAAAGGATCCATTAAATGAGATGACTGTTCTAAGGTCTACTATATCCAAAATATTGCCATTATAGCAGAACTGTTCGTTTTCACGTATACGGCCAGACTTCCTTACAACCATAACCTTTATCTTGGTTGAATTGACTTCTAATCCCCAGGTATTACAATAATTCAATAGAGAATCTAAACTTTGTTGTAGATCAGAAGAAGATTCAGCTAAAATAGCCATATCGTCTGCAAATAAAATAGGAAAAATAAGTTCATCTAGGAAAACCCCTGATGAACTATTGGACAGTAACGACAACTCTAAGTCCTCGAGAAATAAAGATACCAAGACTGGCGAATTTACCTCCCCTTGCCTAAGCCCGAGGGCGATTTCGAATACATCCTATAGTTTACCACAATGTTTGACTCTAGATTTAACGTTGTCGTACATAGACTTTATAATGCATAGAGTGTTGCCCCCAAATCCCTGTTTAAATAATTTGTAAAATAAAGCGTTTCTATCAATACTATCGAAACATTTTTTCAAGTCGATAAAAGCAATATAGAGTCTCTTTTATTGTTAATGAAATTTTCAATTACAGATTGGAGTACAAAGGTAGCATCAGTTGTCGAGCATCCCTTTTTAAAACCAAACTGTGCATCTGAAATACTATTACATTTATTACAACAAGCCATAATCCTATCATTTAGAATTAAAGAAAATATCTTCGCAAAACAACTGAGTAGAGTTATGCCTCTATAATTTTCAACATCCTTTTTGTCACCTTTCTTAAAAATTGGAATAATAATACCCTGGGTCCATCTCTCTGGGTAAATACCAGTAGATAAAATAGAATTAAAGATATCACAAATATAATTGTCTAAAATATCGATCCTTTCTTTGATGTATTCATCAAATCCATGCGATTTACCATTTTTCAACTTTTTCACAGCTGATAATACTTCTGTATAAGTGATCGGACGATCTAAGTCTTCACAATTGACCCGGTGGTTACTTAAAGATTACAAAGCAAAAATAGGCCTCACTCTGCCACGCCCATTTATATAAGCTTATCGAATTTTCAGGCTCATGCTCCAAGAAGGAAAGTCCAGAAATATTCCTCCGCTGTTTGGATGAAAGTGTCATGTGATTTTGGGAGAAAAAAAAATTAAAGTGTCTTAAGATTTCAAAATTAAAATAATATACGTGCAGCGCCCATTAGTATATGCCTATCGAATTTTAGTGACTTTTGTTTTGACGTTACCCTATTTAAATTACTGCAAGGTTTTTGTTGATTTTTTAAATGTTTTTTACGTGGGTGGAGAAGATGTTTAAAGATTTCAAAGTGGAAATAATTTAGATATTGCCTAGTTCACATTAAGACCATCAAATGTCACGAACAAGTTATGAAGGGTCACCAAAGAACATTTCTGTCACATTTGGTTGAAATTGGTTCTGTGTTTAAAGAACTAAATAAATCTACGCAAGACTAATAAACTGACAGTTTGGTCACAAAAGATCATATTGAGTTCGATCAAGTTTAGGGGAAACAATTATGCGAACAATTCTCCAGAAAGAAAAACATTTTTAAGGCTACATATTATCGATGGGCGAGCAAATGTCGCCAATGCAGCTGTATTTACGACATTTTTCTAGCCAAACGACGAAATGAATATTTCATATACATATGAATAGAACAATAATCTTTTTTGAACAGTAAAAATATTGTACCGAAATACATAGTAGGTGAAGTTAAATTTCTATTAGAGACCACTCGGTTTGGGTTTGTCTGGGTAAATCAAGGTGTTGAAAATGTTAATACATTTATGAAAATTTCAAAGATTGGAGTCAGTGATGTATTTATTAGCTAGCAAAGCGTCCGGTTTGACAACTTAAGTTAACAGAGTTTTGGGGTCTTCACAAAGTTTCACGAGTGCAAACTGCCACTGGAGGCTTAACCATTAAATCAATTGAATGCCTACGCCTTAAAAAATAGTTCCTATGTATTTCAAGTATGTTGCAAAGTCTATTCAAATTGAAGAGTACTCTTTCAAAAGCATGCTATTTAACCCTTTCCCATTCAATTCCGCTTTTTAAGCATCTCAAGAGAGACCCTTTGAAAACATTGTGGACAATGATGAAATTGCTTATTACAAGCAATTTCTTCATTGTCCACAATGTTTTCTACCCAACAAGGGTAAGAGTTTCAAAATCCAACCTACTTGAAATTCTCTTCTGCAACTTCTCTCAGTTTGAACCAGTCTAATATTTTGTCATGTTGTAATGGGTTAACTCCTGGGTTACTTTAAACTCGTTTATTTATCACGATAACCTTTAGCAAAGAAGATTACTTAACAAAACTATGATTTGCTAGCTTACAGTCCTTTCAGTACTTTGATTCAGAATATGGAAGAAGATTTACATTTTAGATTGATACTGGTGTTTACCCTTGCCTCATCCGTCTTTCATTATCGTCATAAATATGACTTTAAAGATCTTTTCATCTCGCTTATACACGTTATCTGCTAATATATCTAAAACGATGATCTATCTAAAATTTAAGTCGTATGGTAACGGGTTAAAATACTTCTGACGCTTCCTCCTTTCGTTTTCCCCAATCTATTAAAAAGTGCTTGGAAACAATTATATACTGTTAACTCATTCCCACACAACGACGCTTTTAAACGCCCCTCAATATGAAAGCTTTGGAAAACATTTCGGAAAATGAAGAAATTGCTTGTTCCAGGCAATTTCTTCATTACCATACCGTTTTCTACCAAAAAAGTCAAAGATTTCAAAGATTTAATTACATTAAAATTGTCATCTGTAACTTCATTGAAATTGGACTGATCTTAAATTTTACTGTGTGGGAATGCATTAAAATGTAAATTCCATGTATAATAAAACTCAGAAACTCAAGAAAAGCTTCATTTTTTTTTTCGAAGCGATACCGATTTCTGGGATAAATTGATTATATTGAGTGAAATGAAATACCAAAAGATCTCTTTACATTCGTATATATTTGAATAAATATAGATTTTATATTTACTAGTTGTTAGACTTTCAGAATGTCGTAGCTACATCTTATATAAGTTGTCTCTACCTGTTTTGATCGTCTATGATACTCCTTCTCGCCACACACGATATGAAAAGAAAGATGTACATGTAACTACGAGTTTCCTTAAGCCGTGGTTACGAGGTTTTAATCGCACTTCATGTGTTCAATCCCCGACGGCGGCACATATCCTTTCTCCGACACTTGTAGCTAACAAATGGGTGGATATTCATAAACCTAAGTGGGATAGCAGCTTGAGGCTAGGAAAGGATGTAGTGGTAGAAATACCAGGAATCCATTGTAAGGTGCTCCAGCCGCCGCGATATGACTGAAACACTGTAAGTATTCAATATATACTTTACACATCTTACCTATCATCATTTGCATTTTCTATGTATCTGTTTGTTTATCCGTCATCTCGGAATACCAGATAGTTATATACCTGTGTTAGATAATATGGTTGTAATTGCAGACAATACGGGCATTGTGGTAGTATTGGTGGGAGAAATACAAGGAATCAATTGTTAGGTGCTCCAGCCGCGCGATATGACTGAAATACTGTTAAAAGTGGGGTTAAACCCATTCAATCAATCAATCAATTCAATCTCACAACCGAAAATTAAACCCTGCGCTCTTCTACTACTGATTATATATATGATTATTTCCCTATCATTTCTCCTCATTCTTTCTTTTCATATACACTTTACGCATCTTAACCTATCATCATTCACATTTTCTATGTATCTGTTTGTTTGTCCGTCATCTTGGAATACAAGATAGTTATATACCTGTGTTAGATAATATGGGTGTTATTGCAGACAATATGGTCAACTGTCTTAACCCATTCCAACTCAATCCCTCCTTTTTACGCCCCTCAAGAAAAAAAGCTTTTTGAAAACATTGTGGAAAATGAAGAAATTGCTTGTATCAAGCAATTTCTTCATTATCCACAACGTTTTCTATCCAAAAAGACGAAAAAATTCAAAATTCCATCAACTTGAAATTGTCGTCTGCAGCTTCTTTCAATTTGGACCAGTCTAAAATTTTGCTGTGTTGGAATGGGTTAAGCAAAAAAGAACTAGAAGTAGAACAATATCTAGATCTAGAACTAGATGAAGAAGACCTCGTCCTATAAACTCGTTTTTCACCGCTAACAACTCACGTTCGTTTCATAATATAAATATAAACAGTTTATTACTCTCTTTTAACCCTTTCCCGTTTTGAAACATTTTAGACCTGTCCAAATTCAAAGGTTTACAGACGAAAATTTAAAGTAAATTCTATTAAAAAAAAATAACTATTCACTACAGTAGAAAACATTGTGGAAAAAGAAGAAATTGCATGTACAAGCAATTTCTGCTTTTTGTACCATGTTTTATCAATCATAAATTTACATCAATTTACAGGGACGTAAAAACCAGGAATTGAACAGGAAAGGAATAATGCTACATGGTGCGAAAGCGATTAAAAACGTCGATTATGGCGGACAACAACCCATTTGTTTATCAAAGATTCGGTTGACAAATCAAATAATTCATTCGTAAGGTAAACTTGAATTCAAACATTGGCATAAATTTCTGTTTGTTTGGCAATTTAAACGTCGTAACTCAGGCTTATTCATGTTGTTTATATGAGATTAGGTCATCAACCAACCATTGTTCTTTTTTGTTACATGCTACTGGCTATAAATTTTGCAAAATAACGCCCTTTGATTATGAAGTGGGACTTCCTGTAAGAGTCAATGGGCGTGACCAGCGGAGTCAGTGAGCAGGGCAAGCGGAGTCAGGTGGGGGCGGGGCCAGCGGAATCAGTAGGCGTGGCCGGAAGAGTTGGTGGGCGGGGCCAGCGATCTGTCAATGATGTCAGTATACCACAGCGTACATTTTTCTTCAACAATGATAGATAGATAGATAAGTTTATTCAAAAAGTAATTAGGCCACCGGCCCATTATACATGTATTAATACAAAGTAACAAAAGCATATCTTTGTTTGAGTTGTGTCCCTTTGTTCAGCTACTTAAAAGCATATATATGTAGTGTGACAATTTTTTGATTATCACAGGATTATTTGAGTTCATTAATAAATAGAAATCATTTTTTGTTGAACTACCCTTGTACCAACTACGCAGAAAAAACGATCTTATTTCTTCATACTTTTTACAGTAAAAAAATATATGTAGTTCACATTCTATAATTCTAATATCATTCTTTTGAAAACAATAAATACATATACGCTCATCACGTGCCATATTAAAATGACGACCTGTTTCTATAGCAAATTTATGATTTGAACATCGAAATTTCGAATAAGCGATTCTGTGTTTTAAGGGAATGTCAATGGTCAAATACTTTTCTACGTCTAATAAAGACTTAAAGTGCTGATAATGATAACATCGACTTGATGAGCTTATTGAAGCATGCCAATTTTGCTTAGAACAATCTAATAACCTTAACTTAAAACATTTTAAGAAATGAATAGTGTCACCCAATTCTTGACATATCCATGTAATTCCAAATCCATATAAAAACAATAAGTTTTTGACATGTGTTGCCCAGGTTCTACGACCTGAATCGTCTAGAGATTTTAGCATCATATAATGATGTCATGGTGACTGTCTAATCGGTATTTTACAAATGACGTTTCAGTGACTCTTTTAAATCTAGGAAATTCTATTAGCTGAATTGAGGCTTATCGCTACTATGTGACTTTCGCGAAGTCCGTGAAGTTGGCAGAACATTTGACATTAGTCATAAATAGACATTCAACAAGTATAAAAATTGAATGTCTAATTAATCATTAGACATTCGGTGGACATTGGAAAACACAGATTTGAATGTCCAATTAGTCATTAGACATTCCGTGGACATTGGAAAACACAGATTTGAATGTCTAATTAGTCATTAGACATTCGGTGGACATTCGAATTTTTTTTTGGATGTCTATTTAGTCATTAGACATTCGGTGGACATTGGAAAACACAGATTTGAATGTCTAATTAGTCATTAGACATTCGGTGGACATTGGCAAACACAGATTTGAATGTCTAATTAGTCATTAGACATTCGGTGGACATTGGAAAACACAGATTTGAATGTCTAATTAGTCATTAGACATTCGGTGGACATTGGCAAACACATATTTGAATGTCTAATTAGTCATTAGACATTCTGTGGACATTTGTAAACACGGATTTGAATGTCTAATTAGTCATTAGACATTCGGTGGACATTGGAAAACACATATTTGAATGTCTAATTAATCATTAGACATTCGGTGGACATTGGAAAAAACAGATTTGAATGTCTAATTAGTCATTAGACATTCGGTGGACATTGGAAAACACAGATTTGAATGTCTATTTAGTCATAAGACATTCGGTGGACATTTGTAAACACAGATTTGAATGTCTAATTAGGCATAAGATATTCGGTGGACATTGGAAAACACAGATTTGAATGTCTAATTAGTCATTAGACATTCGGTGGACATTCGAAAAAACTGATTTGAATGTCTATTTAGTCATTAGACATTCGGTGGACATTGGAAAACACTGATTTGAATGTCTAATTAGTCATTAGACATTCGATGGACATTTGAAAACACTGATTTGAATGTCTATTTAGTCATTAGACATTCGATGGACATTGGAAACCACAGATTTGAATGTCTTATTAGTCATTAGACATTAGGTGGACATTCGAATTTTTTTTTGAATGTGTATTTAGTCATTAGACATTCGGTGGACATTAGAAAACACTGATTTGAATGTCGAATTAGTCATAAGACATTCGGTGGACATTCAATTTTTTTTTTGAATGTCTATCTAGTCGTAAGACATTCGATGGACATTCGCAAAAAATAGATTTGAATGTCTAATTAGTCATTAGACATTCGGTGGACATTGGAAAACACTGATTTGAATGACTAATTAATCATTAGACATTCGGTGGACATTTGTAAAAACAGATTTGAAAGTCTAATTAGTCATTAGACATTCCGTGGACATTGGAAAACACACATTTGAATGTCTAATTAGTCATTAGACATTCGGTGGACATTCGAATTTTTTTTTGGATGTCTATTTAGTCATTAGACATTCGGTGGACATTGGAAACACTGATTTGAATGTCTAATTAGTCATTAGACATTCGGTGGACATTAGAAATTTTTTTTGAATGTCCAAATAGTCATTAGACATTCGGTGGACATTGCAAAACACTGACTTGAATGTCTAATTAGTCATTAGACATTCGGTGGACATTGGAAAACACATATTTGAATGTCTATTTAGTCATTAGACATTGGGTGGACATTGGAAAACACTGATTTGAATGTCTAATTAGTCATTAGACATTCGGTTGACATTCGAAATTTTTTTTAATGTCTATTTAGTCATAAGACATTCGGTGGACATTGGAAAACACTGATTTGAATGTCTAATTAGTCATTAGACATTCGGTGGACATTAGAAACACAGATTTGAATGTCTAATTAGTCATTAGACATTCGATGGACATTCGGAAAAAAGATTTGAATGTCTAATTAGTCATTAGACATTCGATGGACATTTGAAAAAAACTGATTTGATTGTCTAACTAGTCATTAGACATTCGATGGACATTTGAAAAAAAATACTTCCAATGTCTAATCAGATTTGTATGTCTAGTTAGTCATTAGTCCGCGCTTATGGGGTCTCGGCCAGCCGACCGCCACGGCTGACCACTGAATGGCACCAACGTTGCTTGGATTAAAGTGCTCCTCGATACGTACAAGCAGATACCGCGATATCTCTAATTCGACGGAAACCCTCGCAGCTTCAGCCGAAATTAAGTCGGTGAGGGGATGCTTCCGGCGAGGTCCGGGCTCATGTTAACTTGGCCCGTATCCGAATGACCCGCGAAAAGAGATGAACTTTGGCAAGGAGTCGACCGAATTGCACAATTCTCGCCCCGGTGTTAGATCTCGGCGAGCCATACACGCAGATACCGAGATATCGCCAATCCGACATCGGGTTGAGGTTTTTGGCCAGAACGATGAAGGTGCGCGACTTTACTTTGCAGGTCGATTGTGAGAAACCGCTGGGCTGTAGCTACCCGGTTTCGACGAAACGGCACTCAAGACATCGAGAGAAAGCCTTTGACAACGAAGTTTCGCCCGATTCGGTCTCCGCAACGATCGGCACTTGGGCGCACAGCTCGAGGTAAATCCAAAGGACAAGTGTCTCATTCCCGTGACAAGTGTCTCATTCCCGTGACACAGCCCCTATCCCGGTTGTGGTACTCGTCACCGAGCCGCGGCCAGCTCTACTTACTTGACCTAAACCCGTGTTGCCTTCCACAAAAGGCCCTAAACGGTATTCTCTGCAGAGAGCGTAGCCCCGTCTGCCGCTAGTGCCCGGGGTAAATCAATTTGACAAGTGTATCATTCCCGTGACAAGAGTCTCATTCCCGTGACACGGCTCCTAGCTGGCCCGTGGCTTTCGACACCGAGGCACAGCCAGCACTGCCTAACGGGCCGGGGCTCGGCCTACCAGCCGCACCAGGCCCCGAGCGTTCTTCCCTGCACCGGAGGGAGCTTGGACATGCAGATACTGCCCGAGGTAAATATACGGGAAAAGTGTCTCATTCCCGTGACACAGTCCCAAGAGCAACGGTGGCACACGACACCAAGGCGCAGCCAGAACTACTTACTCGGCAAAAGCACGGTCTGCTTGCCGCACCAGGCCCGGAGCGGCCTTGCCTGAAGCGGGCGGAGCTTGGGCCGGCCGTTACTGCCCGGGATAGATTTATGAGAAATTGTCTCTTTCCCGTGATTCGGCCATAACCGCGGCAGTGGAGCTCGACATCGAGTGCTGTTTACTGGAATTGAACCCGCGCTGCCTGCCGCACCAGGCCCGATATGTATTCTCTGCAGGGAGCGGAGCCGGTATCTGCCGCTAGTGCCTGGGGTAAATCCGAGGGACAAGTGTCTCAATCCCGTGACAAGATTCTCATTCAAGTGACACGCCCCTAGCGGGTCCGTGGCACTCGACATCTCGCGGCAAGCACTGCCTACCGGGCCGTGGCCCGGCCCATCAGCCGCTCCAGATCTCGAGCGTTCTTTCCTGCACCGTAAGGAGCTTGGGCAGGCCGCTACTGCCCGGGGTAATTATACGGGGAAAGTTTCTCATTCCCGTGACACAGCCCCAAAAGCAACCGTGGCACACGGCACTGCTTACTGGGAAAGGGCCCGGTCTGCCTGCTGCACCAGGCCCGGAGCGGTCTTCCCTGAAGCGGGCGGAGCTTGGGCGGGCCGCAACTGACCGAGAGGGATCCTCAGGAAAGGTGTCTCTTTCCCGTGACACGGCCCCTACCGCGACAGTGGAGCTCGACACCGAGGCATGGCCAAGGCTGTTTACTGGGCCTGGACCCGCGCTGCCTGCCGCACCAGGCCCCGAATGGTATTCTCTGCAGCGAGCGATGTCTGCCGCTAGTGCCCGGGGTAAATCCAAGGGACAAGTGTCTCATTCCCGTGACAAGTGTCTCATTCCCATGACACGGCGCGGCCAGCACTGCCTAATGAGCCAGGGCCCGGCCCATCAGCCGCTCAGGGCCCCGATCGTTCTTTCTTGCAGCAGAGGGAGCAATGACAGGCCGCTACTGCCTGGGGTAGATAGACGCGGAAAGTGTCTCATTCCCGTGACACAGCCTCACGAAAGCGTGGCACAAGGCACTGCTTACTGGGAAAGGGCCCGGTCTGCCTGCCAGGCCCAGAGCGGTCTTCCCTGAAGCCGGCGGAGCTCGACACCGAGGCGTGGCCAGCGCTGTGTAATCGGTGGGTTACCGGGCCACCTGCCGCACAAGGCCCCGAGCAGCATTCTCTGCAGCGAGCGGATCAAGGAGCTGCCGTTCGTTTCCGAGGTAAATGCATCTGACGAGTGTCTCATTCCCGTGACAAGTGTATCTTTCCCGTGACACGGCTCCTGGCGCTCCCGTGGCACTCGCCATTGAGGCGCAGCCAGCCTTGTTAAAAGGACAGTGGAGCAGCCTTCCCTGAAGCGGGCAGAGCTAGGGCTGGCCGCTTCTGCCCGGGGTAAAAACACCGGGAGAGTGTTTCATTCCCGTGACACGGCTCCTACCGCGCCAGCCGCTCTCGACAAGCTGCGGCACCGAGCCACGAGCGGTTTTCTCTGCAGCAAGCGGAACAGTGGAATGCCGCTCGTTCACGGGGTAAATCCCCGGGACAATGGTCTCATTCCGGTGACAAGTGTTTCATTCCCGTGAAACGGCCCAAAGCGCACCCCAGGCACAACATCGAGGCGGTCTTCCCTGTAGCGGACAAAGCGGGGACGGGCCGCTACTGTCCGGATTTATTCCAAGGGAAATGTGTCTCATTCCCGTGACACTGCCCCTGGCGCGCCAGCGGCACTCGACACCGAGGGCGGGGCCACGGCCATCAGCCGCACTAAGCCCCCGTTGGTCTTATCTGCGGCTAGCGGCGCTTGGCCTGCCGCTCTTTCTCGGGGTTAATCCAAGGGACAAGTGTCTCATTCCCGTGACAAGTGCCTCAGATAAATAGAGAGAGAAAGAGAGGGACAGACAGAGATAGAGACAGAAAGAAAAACAGAATGACAGACAGACAGAGAAAGCGAGGGGAGAGAGGGGTAACCCAGTAAATCAGATCAACCGACAGAAGCAAAATTCATATGAAAAATAAAACATTAAAACTAAACGTGCCTATTTTAAAAGAGTAACGGCGTTATTCGCAAATGAGCCGAAGATAGGGTTGTCAAATTGTAAATTTCATTATATGCCATTAAAAGGCATTTACCGGATGTCAAAGAAAGTCTAATAACTTCGAATCTGCTTATTCCGAATGTGTAGGAATAATTAGACATTCAAAAAAATTTCGAATGTCCATCGAATGTCTAATGACTAATTAGACATTCAAATCTGTGTTTTCCAATGTCCACCGAATGTCTAATGACTAATTATACATTAAATTTGTGTTTTCCAATGTGCACCGAATGTCTAATGACTAATAAGACATTCAAATCTTTTTTTCGAATGTCCATCGAATGTCTAATGACTAATTAGACATTCATATCAGTGTTTTCCAATGTCCACCGAATGTCTTATGACTAAATAGACATTCAAAAAATTTTTCGAATGTCCACCGAATGTCTAATGACTAATTAGACATTCAAATCAGTGTTTTCCAATGTCCACCGAATGTCTAATGACTAAATAGACATTCAAAAAAAAATTCGAATGTCTACCGAATGTCTAATGACTAATTAGACATTCAAATCAGTGTTTTCCAATGTCCATCGAATGTCTAATGACTAATTAGACTTTCAGAAAAAAATTCGAATGTCCATCGAATGTCTTATGACTAATAAGACATTCAAATCAGTGTTTTCCAATGTCCACCGAATGTCTAATGACTAATAAGACATTCAAATCAGTGTTTTCCAATGTCGACCGAATGTCTAATGTCTAAATAGACATTCAAAAAAAATTCGAATGTCCACCGAATGTCTAATGACTAATTAGACATTCAAATATGTGTTTTCCAATGTCCACCGAATGTCTAATGACTAATTAGACATTCAAATCAGTGTTTTCCAATGTCCACCGAATGTCTAATGACTAAATAGACATTCAAAAGAAATTTAGAATGTCCACCGAATGTCTAATAACTAATTAGACATTCAAATCAGTGTTTTCCAATGTCCACCGAATGTCTAGTGACTAATAAGACATTCAAATCGGTGTTTTCAGATGTCGACCGAATGTCTAATGTCTAAATAGACACTCAGAAAAAAAATTTGAATGTCCACCGAATGTCTAATGACTAATTAGACATTCAAATCAGTGTTTTCCAATGTCCAGCGAATGTCTAATGACTAAATAGACATTCAAAAAAAAATCGAATGTCCACCGAATGTCTAATGACTAAATAGACATTCAAATATGTGTTTTCCAATGTCCACCGAATGTCTAATGACTAATTAGACATTCAAGTCAGTGTTTTCCAATGTCCACCGAATGTCTAATGACTATTTGGACATTAAAAAAAATTTCGAATGTCCACCGAATGTCTAATGACTAATTAGACATTCAAATCAGTGTTTCCAATGTCCACCGAATGTCTAATGACTAAATAGACATTCAAAAATTTTTTCGAATGTCCACCGAATGTCTAATGACTAATTAGACATTCAAATGTGTGTTTTCCAATGTCCACCGAATATCTAATGACTAATTAGACTTCAAATCTGTTTTTACAAATGTCCACCGAATGTCTAATGACTAATTAGACATTCAAATTTGTTTTTTCCAATTTCCACCAAATGTCTAATTATTAATTAGACATTCAAATCTGTGTTTTCCAATGTCCACCGAATGTCTAATGACTTATTAGACTTTCAAATCTGTTTTTTGCGAACGTCCATCGAATGTCTAACGACTAGATAGACATTAAAAAAAATTCGAATGTCAACCGAATGTCTAATGATTAATTCGACATTCAAATAAGTGTTTTCCAATGTCCACCGAATGTCTAATGACTAAATAGACATTCAAAAAAAAAAATCGAATGTCCACCGAATGTGTAATGACTAATAAGACATTCAAATCTGTGTTTTCCAATGTCCAACGAATGTCTTATGACTAATTAGACATTCAAATCAGTGTATTCCAATGTCCACCGAATGTCTCATGACTAATAAGACATTCAAATCTGTGTTTTCCAATGTCCAACGAATGTCTAATGACTAATTAGACTTTCAAATCTGTGTTTTCGAATGTCCACCGAATGTCTAATGACTAAATAGACATTTAAAAAAACAATCGAATGTCCACCGAATGTCTAATGACTACTTAGACATTCAAATCAGTCTTTTCAAATGTCCAGAATATGTCTAATGACTAATTAGACATTCAGAAAAAAAATTCGAATGTCAACCGAATGTCTAATGACTAATTAGACATTCAAATCAGTGTTTTCCAATGTCAGCCGAATGTCTAATGACTAATTAGACATTTAAATCAGTGTTTTCCAATGTCCACCGAATGTCTAATGACTAATTAGACATTCAAAAAAAAAAATTCGAAAATCTAATGACTAATTAGACATTCAAATCAGTGTTTTCCAATGTCCACCGAATGTCTAATGACTAATTAGACATTCAAAAAAAAATCGAATGTCCACCGAATGTCTAATGACTAATTAGACATTCAAATATGTGTTTTCTAATGTCCACCGAATGTCTAATGACTAATTAGACATTCAAATCAGTGTTTTCCAATGTCCACCGAATGTCTAATGACTAAATAGACATTCAAAAGAAATTTAGAATGTCCACCGAATGTCTAATAACTAATTAGACATTCAAATCAGTGTTTTCCAATGTCCACCGAATGTCTAGTGACTAATAAGACATTCAAATCGGTGTTTTCAGATGTCGACCGAATGTCTAATGTCTAAATAGACACTCAGAAAAAAAATTCGAATGTCCACCGAATGTCTAATGACTAATTAGACATTCAAATCAGTGTTTTCCAATGTCCAGCGAATGTCTAATGACTAAATAGACATTCAAAAAAAAATCGAATGTCCACCGAATGTCTAATGACTAAATAGACATTCAAATATGTGTTTTCCAATGTCCACCGAATGTCTAATGACTAATTAGACATTCAAGTCAGTGTTTTCCAATGTCCACCGAATGTCTAATGACTGTTTGGACATTAAAAAAAATTTCGAATGTCCACCGAATGTCAAATGATTGATTAGACATTCAAATATGTGTTTGCCAATGTCCACCGAATGTCTAATGACTAAATAGACATTCAAAAAAATTTTCGAATGTCCACCGAATGTCTAATGACTAATTAGACATTCAAAAAAAAATTCGAAAATCTAATGACTAAATAGACATTCAAAAAATTTTTCGAATGTCCACATAATGTCTAATGACTAATTAGACATTCAAAAAAAAATTCGAAAATCTAATGACTAATTAGACATTCAAATATGTGTTTTCTAATGTCCACCGAATGTCTAATGACTAATTAAACATTCAAATCAGTGTTTTCCAATGTCCACCGAATGTCTAATGACTAAATAGACTTTCAGAAAAAAATTCGAATGTCCATCGAATGTCTAATGACTATTAAGACATTCAAATCAGTGTTTTCAAATGTCCACCGAATGTCTAATGACTAATAAGACATTCAAATCAGTGTTTTCCAATGTCGACCGAATGTCTAATGTCTAAATAGACATTCAAAAAAAATTCGAATGTCCACCGAATGTCTAATGACTAATTAGACATTCAAATATGTGTTTTCCAATGTCCACCGAATTTCTAATGACTAATTAGACATTCAAATCAGTCTTTTCCATTGTCCACCGAATGTCTAATGACTAAATAGACATTCAAAAAAAATTTCGAATGTCCACCGAATGTCTTATGACTAATTAGACATTCAAATCAGTGTTTTCCAATGTCCACCGAATGTCTAATGACTAATTATACATTCAAATCTGTGTTTTCCAATGTCCACCGAATGTCTAATGACTAATTAGACTTTCAAATCTGTGTTTTCGAAAGTCCACCGAATGTCTAATGACTAAATAGACATTTAAAAAAACAATCGAATGTCCACCGAATGTCTAATGACTAATTAGACATTCAAATCAGTCTTTTCCAATGTCCACAATATGTCTAATGACTAATTAGACATTCAGAAAAAAAAAATCGAATGTCAACCGAATGTCTAATGACTAATTAGACATTCAAATCAGTGTTTTCCAATGTCAGCCGAATGTCTAATGACTAATTAGACATTTAAATCAGTGTTTTCCAATGTCCACCGAATGTCTAATGACTAATTAGACATTCAAAAAAAAATTCGAAAATCTGATGACTAATTAGACATTCAAATCAGTGTTTTCCAATGTCCACCGAATGTCTAATGACTAATTAGACATTCAAAAAAAAAATCGAATGTCCACCGAATGTCTTATGACTAATTAGACATTCAAATATGTGTTTTCTAATGTCCACCGAATGTCTAATGACTAATTAGACATTCAAATCAGTGTTTTCCAATGTCCACCGAATGTCTAATGACTAAATGGACATTCAAAAGAAATTGAGAATGTCCACCGAATGTCTAATAACTAATTAGACATTCAAATCAGTGTTTTCCAATGTCCACCGAATGTCTAGTGACTAATAAGACATTCAAATCGGTGTTTTCAGATGTCGACCGAATGTCTAATGTCTAAATAGACACTCAGAAAAAAAATTCGAATGTCCACCGAATGTCTAATGACTAATTAGACATTCAAATCAGTGTTTTCCAATGTCCAGCGAATGTCTAATGACTAAATAGACATTCAAAAAAAAAACGAATGTCCACCGAATGTCTAATGACTAAATAGACATTCAAATATGTGTTTTCCAATGTCGACCGAATGTCTAATGACTAATTAGACATTCAAGTCAGTGTTTTCCAATGTCCACCGAATGTCTAATGACTATTTGGACATTAAAAAAAATTTCGAATGTCCACCGAATGTCTAATGACTAATTAGACATTCAAATCAGTGTTTCCAATGTCCACCGAATGTCTAATGACTAAATAGACATTCAAAAAATTTTTCGAATGTCCACCGAATGTCTAATGACTAATTAGACATTCAAAAAAAAATTCGAAAATCTAATGACTAAATAGACATTCAAAAAAATTTTCGAATGTCCACCGAATGTCTAATGACTAATTAGACATTCAAAAAAAAAATCGAAAATCTAATGACTAATTAGACATTCAAATATGTGTTTTCTAATGTCCACCGAATGTTTAATGACTAATTAGACATTCAAATCAGTGTTTTCCAATGTCCATCGAATGTCTAATGACTAATTAGACTTTCAGAAAAAAATTCGAATGTCCATCGAATGTCTAATGACTAATAAGACATTCAAATCAGTGTTTTCCAATGTCCACCGAATGTCTAATGACTAATAAGACATTCAAATCAGTGTTTTCCAATGTCGACCGAATGTCTAATGTCTAAATAGACATTCAAAAAAAATTCGAATGTCCACCGAATGTCTAATGACTAATTAGACATTCAAATATGTGTTTTCCAATGTCCACCGAATTTCTAATGACTAAATAGACATTCAAATCAGTCTTTTCCAATGTCCACCGAATGTCTAATGACTAAATAGACATTTAAAAAAAATTTCGAATGTCCACCGAATGTCTTATGACTAATTAGACATTCAAATCAGTGTTTTCCAATGTCCACCGAATGTCTAATGACTAATTATACATTCAAATCAGTGTTTTCTAATGTCCACCGAATGTCTAATGACTAAATAGACATTTAAAAAAACAATCGAATGTCCACCGAATGTCAAATGACTAATTAGACATTCAAATCAGTCTTTTCCAATGTCCACAATATGTCTAATGACTAATTAGACATTCAGAAAAAAAAAAACGAATGTCAACCGAATGTCTAATGACTAATTAGACATTCAAATCAGTGTTTTCCAATGTCCACCGAATGTCTAATGACTAATTAGACATTTAAATCAGTGTTTTCCAATGTCCACCGAATGTCTAATGACTAATTAGACATTCAAAAAAAATTCGAAAATCTAATGACTAATTAGACATTCAAATCAGTGTTTTCCAATGTCCACCGAATGTCTAATGACTAATTAGACATTCAAAAAAAAATCGAATGTCCACCGAATGTCTAATGACTAATTAGACATTCAAATATGTGTTTTCTAATGTCCACCGAATGTCTAATGACTAATTAGACATTCAAATCAGTGTTTTCCAATGTCCACCGAATGTCTCATGACTAAATAGACATTCAAAAGAAATTTAGAATGTCCACCGAATGTCTAATAACTAATTAGACATTCAAATCAGTGTTTTCCAATGTCGACCGAATGTCTAGTGACTAATAAGACATTCAAATCGGTGTTTTCAGATGTCGACCGAATGTCTAATGTCTAAATAGACACTCAGAAAAAAAATTTGAATGTCCACCGAATGTCTAATGACTAATTAGACATTCAAATCAGTGTTTTCCAATGTCCAGCGAATGTCTAATGACTAAATAGACATTCAAAAAAAAATCGAATGTCCACCGAATGTCTAATGACTAAATAGACATTCAAATATGTGTTTTCCAATGTCCACCGAATGTCTAATGACTAATTAGACATTCAAGTCAGTGTTTTCCAATGTCCACCGAATGTCTAATGACTATTTGGACATTAAAAAAAAATTCGAATGTCCACCGAATGTCTAATGACTAATTAGACATTCAAATCAGTGTTTCCAATGTCCACCGAATGTCTAATGACTAAATAGACATTCAAACAATTTTTCGAATGTCCACCGAATGTCTAATAACTAATTAGACATTCAAATGTGTGTTTTCCAATGTCCACCGAATGTCTAATGACTAATTAGACTTCAAATCTGTTTTTACAAATGTCCACCGAATGTCTAATGACTAATTAGACATTCAAATTTGTTTTTTCCAATTTCCACCAAATGTCTAATTATTAATTAGACATTCAAATCTGTGTTTTCCAATGTCCACCGAATGTCTAATGACTTATTAGACTTTCAAATCTGTTTTTTGCGAACGTCCATCGAATGTCTAACGACTAGATAGACATTAAAAAAAATTCGAATGTCCACCGAATGTCTAATGATTAATTCGACATTCAAATAAGTGTTTTCCAATGTCCACCGAATGTCTAATGACTAAATAGACATTCAAAAAAAAAATCGAATGTCCACCGAATGTGTAATGACTAATAAGACATTCAAATCTGTGTTTTCCAATGTCCACCGAATGTCTTATGACTAATTAGACATTCAAATCAGTGTATTCCAATGTCCACCGAATGTCTCATGACTAATTAGACATTCAAATCTGTTTTTTCCAATGTCCACCGAATGTCTAATGACTAATTAGACTTTCAAATCTGTGTTTTCGAATGTCCACCGAATGTCTAATGACTAATTAGACATTCAAATCAGTGTTTTCCAATGTCCACCGAATGTCTAATGTCTAATTAGACATTCAAATCTGTGTTTACAAATGTCCACCGAATGTCTAATGACTAATTAGACATTCAAATCTGTGTTTGCCAATGTCCACCGAATGTCTAATGACTAGTTAGACATTCAAATCTGTGTTTTCCAATGTCCACCGAATGTCTAATGACTAATTAGACATTCAAATCTGATTTTTCCAATGTCCACCGAATGTCTAATGATTGATTAGACATTCAAATATGTGTTTTCCAATGTCCACCGAATGTCTAATGACTAATTAGACATTCAAATCTGTTTTTTTCGAATTTCCATCGAATGTCTAATGACTAAATAGACATTCAAAAAAAAAATCGAATGTCCAGCGAATGTCTAATGACTAATTAGACATTCAAATCTGTGTTTTCCAATGTCCACGGAATGTCTAATGACTAATTTGACATTCAAATCTGTGTTTTCCAATGTCCACCGAATGTCTTATGATTAATTAGACATTCAGTTTTTATACTTGTTGAATGTCTATTTATGCGATTAGACATTCGGCCGAATGTCTAATGTCTAATGTCAAATGTTCTGCCAACTTCACGGCGACTGGAGCTCTTAAGCAAGGATTTCTGGTATTTCACACAACAGTACTACCATTTCGTCCTTTACGAGCCACACGCTACTCATTCCTCTTAGGTTTACGATTGTCCAACTATTAGTGAGATACTAATGTCGGAAAGGATATTCGCCGCGGCCGGGAATCGAACCCGGGATCCTTTATCTAAGAGTCCTTCGCGCTACCACTGGGCTATGGCAGCGGCCACCGTAGGATTCGAGAACTGTAACTATTAAGAAACAAACAAACACATAATTTTTTAAAAAAAAAAAAACATTGCATTTTGAAGGAAGATGAAAAAAGATCGAATTCAAAGCTTAAAATGTTAAAGGTGGCCGGTTTGACACATTCGGTATGTCAAGGTCCATTTTATTCTCAAACGCATACTCATGCAAAACCAGTAATGAAATAGAGATCTGCACGTATACATGTTATATATGTTTGTTCATTGCAGAATAAATCATGATTAATTATAGGTTTTGACATTGGTTTGTGAAGAATAACATGTTCTTGACTTTGATGTAATATTATTTAATGAACATTGTGACTCAGCACAATATCCAACCACCCTTCAACCATTCTGATCGGTCTTAACTGAAATGGGTTGCAGACGACAAAAGTAGAAATTTTGAATAAAAAAATAAGCTCACATGAGCACGAAGTAATCGGTCATCGTCCGGCGACTGTCTGTCCGTTCGTCCGTTCACTATTGCAAAAAATATCTTCGCCTCCTAAACTATCAATGGAATTTCAACCAAACTTCGAAGAAATGATCCTAAGGTCATGCTCTTGCAAAATACTTCAAAGAACTTTTGCCATGGCAACCGAGTATAAAAACAAAAACAAAAAAACCCTTCCTATCCCAAACCGTAAAGCATAGAGCTTTAATATTTTGTATAAATAATCATCTATTGACCATCAACTAAAATATTTCAAAGAATTAACGTATCTTGAAAATTGGCATTTTTCTTTGTCACCCCTGATTTTACAAGAATAAATGAAGAAAACTTTAAATATCTGCTTCTCCCAAATCATAAGGCCTAGAGCTTTGATATTAAGTGTAAACCATCTTCCATTGACCCTCTACTTAAATCCTTCAAAGAACTGCCGTATCTTGAAAATTAGCCCTTTTCTGTGTCATCCCTGATTTTACAAAGAAACAAAGAAGGAAATCTTAAAAAATCTTCTTCTCCTAAACCATTAGGCCTAAGGCTTTGATATTTTCGAAAAATCATCATTTGTTGACCCTCTAACAAAATACTTGAAAGAATTGCTGTATCTTGAAAATTAGCCTTTTTCTGAGCTCTTCCTGATATTACATAATGATAAAGAAGATGTTCTTCTTGCCAAACCATAAAGCTTAGATAGCATCTATATTAAAATCCTTCAAAGAGTTACCGTACTCTACGGTGGCATGGAGGTGACATGTGCGGTTTTTTTTTCATTTAGAAAAAAAAGAAGAAAGAAAACGAATTGCTATCTCGTGGGAACGATATAGATATACACAACCAATCAAAGTCGGTCTTTATTCATTTGAGCATTTTTATTACTTTAAAATGGATGTCGCGTTAGAGAATAGCCTGGTTGGATGAGCATCTCGTGGGAACGACTTACTATCTCGTGCGCACGACATAGAGACAGGTTTTGATTGGCTGCGTATCTCGTTCCCAGGAGAAAGCAGATCGTTTTCTTTCTTCTTTTAATTTTATATAAAATAAAGAAAAACATGTTATAACCGTTTCCTTAAATCGATTTCTTTTTTTTTTTAACTTAAAAAAACAAACAAAAAAGACTTTAAAACGAAAAATAATTTGGAAGTTATTTTTTCTAAATATAAAAAAACGCACACCTCTATGAATATTTTTCGAGTCTTTGTTTAGGTCTAAATAAGAAAAAATAAAAAAAACGCACATATCACCTTTGTACTCTGAAATTAGGCATTTTCTTTATGACTCCTGATTCTACATAGAAATAAAGAAGGACATCTTTTAAAACCTTCTTCTCCCAAACCATAAGGCCTACAGCTTTTATATTTGGTGTGTAATAAAACCTACTGACCCTCTATTAGAATACCTCATAGAATTACCGTATTCTGAAAATTATCCCTTTTCCGTGCAATCCCATATTATAGAAAGGAAAAGGGAAGGATATCATAGAAAGTTTCTCCTTCTAAACAATTATGCCTAGAGCTTTGATATTTGGTATGTATCAATGCCTATTGACCCTCTCCTAAAATACTTCAAAGAATTACCATATGCTTGAAATTAGCTCTATATCATTGGATCTAGGATTAAAGGAGAAAATATTTAGAAAATCTTCTTCTCCTAAATAATTAGGTATAGGGCTTTAATATTTTGTACATATTATAAAGCTTTGAGCCATTATACCCAAGGGAGCGATATAGGTCCTCTTGTTTTACTTTTGAGGAAAAAAACATTATAGATTATGAAAACATTGCTTATGGCAATCAAATTCTTCATTTTCCACAATGTTTTCCCAACGTTTTAATGGGGGCGTCTAAAAGCGTCACCGTTTTGATATTTTTGAAGTTTGTTTTATTCTAAATAATTTTGGACCGAGGTACATTATGTCAGTACTGATAGCTCTGAAACACAAACAAAGTAGACCGATACATTTAGCCTCTTGTTATAAGTTTTATTGAATTAATACAATGCTAATAAGATAATAAGCTGGAAAAAATCAGGATGGATTTCCATATATTTTTCGTATAAAATTACAGATATGAACATTCGATTGTTTCCCTGAAAATCAGCAATAAATACACCAAAAAGTGTCTAAATATTATAACAATCATGGAAAATAGAGTAAAGATGTTACAAAGAATAAATCAATATGATGAAAAGCTGTGCAAACACGTTCTTAAAAAACGCATTTTTCAAAGATCTCTTAGATCTTTGCCTTTCAAAGATCACAATACAGCGATAACGCTCATCAACTTTCAGTGCTTAGCCCATTCCAAAATAATCCCTCGTTTTTACATTCCCCAGGAAAAAAGATTTGGAAAACATTGTCAAAAATGAAGAAATTGCTTGTAACTAACAACTTCTTCATTTTCCACAGTGTTTTCTTCTCATAACGAGAGAAATTCTAGCAACTTTAATTTTCTCGATAGCAACTTTGGATCAGTCTAAAATTGTGTTGTTTAGGAATGGGTTAAAATAGTTAAGGTAAACCGTTACAATTGGTCACTTGTTGCAATCCTTAACCCCTTATCACATAACTATTTTTCGACTAGTCCAAACCGAAAGAAGTTACAGACGACTATTTCAAGATGGTGAAATTTAAAAAGAAATGCCTTTGAGGGTTGAAAACAGTGAGGACATTGCATAAATTGCTTTTAAAAAGCAATTTCCTCATTGTCCACAATGTTTTTCCCAAGCTATTTTCTTGATAGGTGTCACAAAGCGTCATTGTGTGGAAATAAGCTAAGAATTAAATAAAATGTTCAGAGTATACAAATAAGATAATACGATGAAAAAATCAGGGTGGCTTTCCATGCATTCTCGGAGTATTAAGTACATATCTGAGCTTCCTTCAAGAAATCGATTGACATGGTAAATATTAATTGTTAAACAATTGATAATAATAAATTATAAAACAATCTTAGAAAGGAAAATATTGCTTAAAACAGGCAGTTTGTCCTTTCTTGCGAAAAATTAAAACCTTCTGGATTTTGAAAATGTTGGTTTAGATTGAAGTAAATAATTTTAATTGTTGTTATATAGATAATACCATGTCATTATAATTCGTAAAATTAATCGCTATTTCTCCTTTTCCGATAAGATTTACAACAACAGGTCGAAGACGGTTTAAAGATATACAGAATCTCCCATTTGTTTCATGTAAGTAATAATTCTAAATTAATTGCTAATCAAATATTGTCTAGGTTTCTTAAATAGTATCTGAAATAACCCATTTCGAGACATTGACGCTTTTTGACGCCCTTCAAATAAAACCAATCGGGAAAACATTATATAAAAGGGAGAAATTGCTTGCAACAAGCACTTCTTCATTTTCCATAATGTTTTCTACCCGAAAGGTTGAAAAATTCTAAAATTCTATAAACTTTAAATCGTCGTCTGAAACTCCTTTCAAATTGGACCAGTCTAAGATTTCGCCATCTGGAAATTGGTTGATAGTAGACTGTCAAGTGAAAGGATCATCGCATAAACATTAAAAAGTTTTGATCTTGAAATCTAGTAAGACTGCGATTAAGTCAATTTGGTTTAACGTTACTTTCAGGAGGGTTTCAGTAATACCGCGGTTAGTTGGTGCACCTAACCATGGCTTACCGTCATTTATTATACCAGGACATGTACAACAACAACATTCAATTAGAGCCATTAGCTACGCAGCCAACTTAATAGGCAAAACAATGAACATTTTTCCATCGTTGAGAGACAAAGGACGCGTGTGGAAATTACTTTTTGACTTGTCAGTTTTGCGCGATTTACAAACACACCGTCAGGGTATGATTCAAATGGTCTGGTCGAAATCTATAGCAAAACGATGTATTTAACTGCAGGAATAGTTGTCTTAACATGTATAAAGTGCTGGCATTTGTGTGTTTTTGTGTGTGCGCGCGCTTTTTTACTGTTTTTGCCATCTTAATACAGAGCACTTCGCGCCTATAAACATAAACATATAAGGTCTAGTGACCCTCCTTAATAAACAACATTTACATGGCGGGAAAAGTGTTTACTCTAGTCAGCTTGTGCAATTTGCGCAGTTTGATATGGATCGATATTTTTCTCTCTTACCAGAATGTCGCTTTTCGCTTGACAAGTGACAAGTGTGAATAGTATGTAACCGCTGTAGGTTAATGTAGTATAGATTGTACATAATAAAACTTGCTTATGTAATTGTACGTTACGTAATTTTAGATTTACTATACGGAAAAAACATAAAGAAGACAGATGTATGTTTTAAGCATGCAGTAGTGTCTTTTTATGGATCTGTAATTAGGTCACTGGATAATTGTTATTCGATAGTCGAAAAGTGTCACACTGGAAACAATAGTTTAGAAATATATCCTATCATGCGGAGGGTTGCCGAATATGGTTTTACAAGTATTAGCAAAGATCGAGGGGAAATGACCATTTTAGAATTAGAAAAAAAAATCAAGGGAATAGTATCAGACTGCACTATACGATCAGATCAATACTACTTAAACGGTAGTCCCATGTCATTTTCTAGGAACTACGAAGACTATCAACATCGTATAGAGTATTAAGGGGAAAATTCACAGGCCGACCTACATCGAATCTTCTCGCCCTGGCTTTCCGATCGCTGGTCCCGCCTACTGACTTTAGCAGCTCGAATTGGGTTTAACACCACTTTTTAAAAAAAATCTGTCATATGGCGACGGCATGAGTACCTAACCATGACTTCCTGCTATATCTAGCACCAGTACTAAACTAACATTCTTTCCTAGCATCCAGCTGCTATACAACTTAGGTTTACGATTATCCATCCATCGGTGAGAGACCAATGTCGGAAAGGATATGTGCCGCCGCCGGGATCGAACCCATGACATACCATGATTGAAGACCACTTTGATATAAAACGCGTTTAAGTAACGTAAATGTCAGCCAATGTCGAAGTTCCAAATTCACTTCCTGTTTAAATAAATGATTTGAATGATCGATTTATTGATTGACAGTCGCGATTGGTCAATGATTTTAAAAATCTTATCAGGGTAGGTGATTTCTTTGATATTCCAAAGGATTACCTTTTTTGCTTAATTCGCAGTACAATCCGATGGGGATAGGATATCACTTAGCAAAAGTCAAGAATTGAGTTAAAGGACTGATAGCAATTATAGTACTTGTTGTTCAATAATCAATATTTCTTTTGAAATCAATTTCATAACTTCTCTGACAGGAAATGTAAAAGCAGGAGGTGTTGACCAAGATTAGACTGCACTTATGTGCAGGCTGATCTTTGTCTATACCTCCTGCCCAAACCGGAACATTCTGGGTTAGGCATGACAAGGCTTAAGAATCATGAATATAATATAACTGGCCGATACACGTTCATTGATTAGAACAACAAAATCGCCAATGTTGTGATTTTGAAGGTTTATGTTTATAAACAAGTGACATTTTATCCCCGGTGAAGTACAGCGCAAGTTTCGTTTATTTATCGTCCATACAGGAGCATTTGTCTACATGGGTGATGACCCTAAAACGATGAGTCGTTGGCAAGAGGGAAAGGACAAGGATATATAAAAAGCTTCTGAATGCACCGCCTGTTTCCTTAGAGTCCTCGGCCATCAGCACCATCACACGGGGCCCAAGTTAAACCCATTTGTGTTCAATCTCTGTTGTTTTTACGTCCAGGGGATTTTATAATTGAGATAAGATTGTAGAAAAAGAAGAAAATGCTTGTAACATGCACTTCCTTCTTTCTATATAATACATTCTACCTTACTAAATGTATTTTTTTTTATTACAATGAATGTAATTAAATCGAATTGCAAAACCTTTGACTTTGGACAGGTCTAAATTTTTTCAAAAAAGGAAACATGGAAAGCGATAAAGCCTCATCCGAAGACACTCAGTTAGTTTGTTAGTTCGGATCGAGGTTGGAACCCACGTTTTCTAGGTTTGAAGACGAGTGTTCTACCGACTGAGTTAATGGGGTTAAACTCTCTGTGTGTGCCATATGAGCGACGCCCCCAGAAGAAGTTCAGTTGTTACGGGGGATAGTGCAAGGATACAGGACGAAATTGCCGAGAGTTCCGCCTGGTCCTTCAACGTGCTCGATGTATAGCACCGTCACACGGGGCCTCGGTTTAACGTCTCATCCGAAAGACAGTTAGCTTGTTAGTTGATATTATCAGCTTGAAACCGTGATCTTGAGGTATGAAGTCAAGTGTTCTACCAACTGAGCTAATCGGGCTAACGGCATCGTGTATCAACTTCCATAAAGGTCTAAGGGAACTTATTCATTTTCCATAGGCGACCATTATAGCGTTTTGGCTTATAGCTCAGTCCATGAGTAAGCAACAATGATCAGACGGACCTCAAATTGACGAACAATCATTCATACATCCATATAAACGAATTTTAATATGGCATGATCCCTTTTCTCTATGACTTTTTATCCAATTTTTGAGATGACCCTCACCGACCGGACAGCTATTTTTTCCGGTTTTTCCAAAAATTATACCCATTTTTAAAACTGGCTATTTCAGTAAAAAAATATTTAAATCCATTATTTTCCCGCGTGAAATATTAAAACAGTGTATAAATAGTCAGAAAAAAATATTTATTTTGTCATCAGGTATTATTGTCCAATCACAGGTCACCTTGATCTATTCCTACTATCAACCGGAGTTCCCCTAAAGATTTCTGCCAGAAGGGGGGGGGGCAATGAATTAGTTCCCTTAGACCATAAGCCATTCCTTATGGCGTAACAAGGTGGCTTAACCCCAGGTCAAATACCTTTCTACGAAGATATTATCTTCTTTATTCCCTGCATTATGCAGATAATTATTATCGACAATTAGACAGCTGATATAAGACTACCTGTTTAGACGGAAATATATCCCTTTCTTACCCAATTATCAGACGGCAAAATTTAGACTTGTCAAAAATAAAAGGAGTTGCAGCCGACAATTTGAAGTTTATGAAATTTTAGATTTTTTCAATTTTCCTGATAGAAAACATTGTGTAAAATGAAGAAATTGCTTGTGACAAGCAATTTCTTCATTTTATACAATGTTTTACTAATTATTTCTCTTGCAGAGGCGTCAAGGCGTCGATGTGTGGGCATGGGTTATTGAATCGTTCATGCACGAGTGTAAAACTTTGTTGCGTATACACCAAACGGACCCTAAAATGTCTCTTGTTCACATACAAAAACTTATAAAAAGATAACATTCGGGGCTATTTTGTTCTTTCAAGTGAGAATCTTTCGGTGACCTAAGTTTTTCTCACTCTAAATCTTTTTTTTTCTTCTTCTCTTTTCTAGTATTTGACCTGCATCGTCTAATTGGCCAATCGCGGCTGTCAATCAAATAATCAGTCGACCAATGATATCGTTTATTCAGACCAGAAATTAGTTTTAAATTTTGGCATTGGCTGCCATTTTTGTTAACATTTTTTTTGATATGCGACTTTAACGTCATGACTGCAGCTTATTCAAGCTGTTGTTTCGACGTTTAGATACTACATGGTGACATTTAAAATCGGAGTGGGACTTTCTGTTGGAGTCAATGGGCAGGACAAACGGTGTAAATGAGTGGGGACAGCGATTTGTCAATCGTGTTTTTATCAATTTACACGTTATCACAGTTGGATAGTACTTGTATAACATTATTGCCTATTGCATATTTTGGAGATTTTTTTATGTTTTATTGATTTTGAATTGAATAAATTACACTAAGAATCACCAAAATAGACCTTATGAAGCAATCATAGTTTACTGTAGATAAACCTTCAGAAAACGAGCCATTAATTAACTTTTGTCAATCACAAAGTTCGGTAACCGGAGTCTATATTACCCTGCTCGAATGAATTAGTTAAAGAATAGATACAGAGAGAAATGAACTAAATTCTAAAAAACATGACGTCATACACAGAATTAAATGACGTCAGCTTAGACTAACTTATGTGTTTGACAGAGATTTCTGACGTCAACGTGTCTGTATGGTATGAATACATTTTTCTAGAAATATTTATTGGTATATAATAAAACCAATTATTTGGTTGGGCGCGCGATCTGCTAATTAGGACACACACACCCACCCTTAAAAAAAGAAGAAAGAAATAAAAAAAATACATTTTGTTGTTGTCCATTCAAGAAACGTCGATATATGAGACTGACTAAAAACTTTCCATGCGGAATAAATTAGTGTCAGATTGTATAATCGCTTAATCAGCAACATGTGATGTATCAGGTATTACTGTAATAATGCTACGTAATAACTACCATAACATTGTTATTCAACTCTCCCTCGATATTGTTTTCCTGTTAACTATTTTGTATTCTTGCGCACAAAGTAGACCAATGAAAGTTCACTCTTAAAGATGAATCCGCTTCGTAAATTCATTCAGCGTGAAAAAAAATAAGGTTTCGTCATTTCTAAATTGACTGATCGCGGCTGCCAAGAAAGAATTGAGCGACCAATCAAATCATTCATTTAGACAAGAAGTGAA
Organism: Fragum fragum; assembly: GCA_946902895.1. Lineage (NCBI taxonomy): Eukaryota > Metazoa > Mollusca > Bivalvia > Cardiida > Cardiidae > Fragum > Fragum fragum. The sequence goes on along the minus strand of OX336375.1, from coordinate 14,973,932 downwards.
CATTGAACTCCAACATAAGCCGACATAAGCGTGAAAGATTTTTGTTGGTTTGGCGACTTAAATGTCGTAAATACAGATTGAGTAAGCGGTAGGTACGACGTTAATGTTGCCAACCAATTTAACCCTTTCCTGTTTTTTTTAAATTTTAGACCTGTCCAATTTCAAAGAAGTTGCAGACGACAATTAAAACTGAGCGCAATTTGAAATGTAACCAACCTATATGGTAGAAAATCTAGTGGGATAAGAAGAAATTGCTTGTTACAAGCAATTTCTTCTTATCCCACAATATTTTCTCAAGTAAAAAAACTAAGGGACGTAAAATCGAGGGGTTAACCAGGAAAGGGCTAATCATTTGTTGCGCGTTACTGGCCATACATCTCGCAAAATATCGCATAATGATGTGAAACGTCCTATTGGGGTCAGTGTGTGAGGCAAGCGGAATCAGTAGGCGGGACAGCCGATATGCCAATTGACCAATCGCCGCCCCCCCACCCTCTGACTACCTAGGTCCCGCCCATAAACTCCAATAGGAAGTTCCGCTTCGACTTTTAACAGCGTCATTTTGCAAAATTTATGGCCAGTAGCATGAAACAAAAAAGTAAAATGCATGGTTTGTGACCTTAGCGTCATAACTACAGCTTGAATAAGCTGTAGTTACGACGTTTAAGTCGCCTAACCAACAGTTAAGGTAAATAAAATGGCGGCCGATGTTTGAGTTGATAAGCTAAGGTCCAGGCTAAATAAAGTATTTGATTTGTCGCTTTATTCCTTGATTGACAGTCGAAGTTGGTCATTTGGTTAAGGAGTAGATTTATACGTAACTTTAAGCCTCTGTTACTCATTCAGCAGAGCATTTAATAACTCTGCGCTTAAAAAGCCAGCTTTCGATTATTTTAATTTCATTTGAGAAATGAATAGAATATTTTTGTTTACACTGATTTTTTATTGATTAAGTTGGGGTCAACGCCACTTTTAACCGTATTCAGTCATATCGGGGCGACTGGAACACCATACCATGGATTCACGGTAATACTACTACAACATCCTGCTACTTATCCCATTGATTGAAGACAAATGTCATAGTGTCTATACGATGTTTATCAGTACCGCGACCGGGGAGGTATGAAACTGAAAACTAACAACATCAAAACAACATCATATCGAGCACTAAAAGGTCAAAAGCCTACGTTGAGACTTCAACGGTTTAAATGCATGCATGCTTAAACAATTGACCAATCCCTGGTTTCGCCCAATAACTCCGACAGGAAGTTCCGCTTCGATTTTTAACAGCGTTATTTTGCAAGATTTATAGTCAGTGGCATGTTTAAAATAAGTAATATGGTTGGTGTACAAGCAGACGCGTTATTTATGATTACACGACTTAACCCATTCCAACTCAATCCCTCCTTTTTACGCCCCTCAAGAAAAAAACTTTGGAAAACATTGTGGATAATGAAGAAATTGCTTGTATCAAGCAATTTCTTCATTATCCACAATGTTTTCTATCCAAAAAGACGAAAAAATTCAAAATTCCATCAACTTGAAGTTGTCGTCTGCAGCTTCTTTCAATTTGGACCAGTCTAAAATTTTGTTGTGTTGGGTTAAAACAGACTTCAGATGGTACAACATCTCATCATGATATAACAGACAACGTTGTATTTCCGTTTATTTATCGTCATTTGCCTATATGAGCGGCGCCCCAAGAAGCGATTAGTTGAAGTGGAAAATGTAAGGATACAGGGCGAAAGAACCGAGGGCTCCACCTGCTCTTTTGGCGGGCTCTATGGACAGCAACGTCACAAAGGGCCTCGATTTATCGTCTCATCCGAATGACAGTTAGTTTGTTTGGTCATCTCGGGTCACACGGGGCCTCGGTTTATCGTCTCATCCGAAAGACAGTTCGTTTGTTAGTTTGGTCTGTCCGGGGATCAAGCCGCGATCCCGAGTTTTGAAGTCGAATGCTCTTAACATAGCGAATGGGGCTCAAGGGTTAACTGCGATACTGATTAATATCGTATAGGCACTTAGAACAGTATCGCATTCACCCCTCGAGCTGACCTGAATCTAGAGTACATATACGTAGGTTATATAAGGCGAAATCACAAACCGTTGGATTGCGGCTCAATAGAGCGTGAGCTGACACCGAAATGTAAGATCGTATTTCATTGGTTGTATAAAGTCCGCTCTTGACAGTGACCTTGGAAACTATTGGACGATATTTTCTCGATTGGAGAGTTGGATTTTATCTGGTTGTCTCGCTCACTAAATTCAATTGCTCGATAGAAATTTCTGAGAGAGGTTCAATTAAATTAAGATATTTGCAAACAAATATAACTTTATTTAATAAAGATAATCATAGAAAATTAAATATGAGTCAACTGCTTAAAATTCCGCGGCCCGGACAATTGCCCCTTAAGGTCAAGGAGGGTTTGAGAATTTTACTTGTTAGTGATGCAGTGAACAATTTAACCAGGAGAGTCCAGACTAAGCTTGAAGAACACAAGGTAAGTCATTTCCGAGATTTATTTCCATCTTACAACTCAAAAGCGGTGTTAAATACATTTTATTTTACATTAAATGTTGTCTATAACGACGATTTATTCGGTTTATTTTCCATTTCCTGTTCAATCACTGATATTCCGACCATATGATTTTATAGCCGAGAAAACATTGTGAAAAAAGAAGAAATTGCTTGTGACAAGCAATTTCTTCCTTTTCCTCGATATTTTCTATCCTATTGAATGGTTATTTTTCAAATTAAATCCACTTTAATTTTCGTCTGCAAAACCTTTGAATTTGGAGAGGTCTAACATTTTGCTAAACAGGAAAGGGTTAAATATTTTTTTTATAAGGACGTCAGTATTTCGTAGTAAGTACATGGAACAATTTTGATATAATTCTCCCTCTTGTTTTAACACGTATTTGTACATAAGTGTATTGTATAAATTTATTTGCCCAAGATAGTTTACTTGCAAAATCACAAGCCGTTAATTTGAATAATACACGATCAGGAACATTTATCAAAAATATCGGTTTGCTTGAGTAAAATGTATTTACGGCGTTTTTGTCGCCAAACCCACAGGAGTGCTTGACATAAATATCTGTGTACGATCACTTTCGGTAAAAATGAATAATTTGATTCGTCAATAGATTTATTGATTGAGATCGGCGATCCTTCTATTTTCGACTAAGAAACGACAAGTCTCGACCCTGATAAGACAGCATGTATTGCTCAGGAGGATCAGGACCGTACAGCTCTGCATATAGTGTCATCAGCCTCACTGTATTTATTTATTGGAAGTACCAAACCAAACCTCGACTTGGCTTGGTTCGTTGGAATGGAAGCGAAAGATCGCCCATTTTCTCTTGATGAATCACGCTTGATTAACCCAATCTCACACAACAAAATTTTAGACTGGTCTAAATCGAAAGAGCTTCAGACGACTATTTGAAGTTGGTGTAATTTTATTTTTTCGTCTTCTTTGATAGAAAACATTGTGGATAATGAAGAAAGTGCTCGGTACAAGCAAAAAAATATTCAATTTTTCACAATAGTTACCTTATTCTATACGAAGCTTACTTTTTCATGACCCTTAGAATGCATTTTTAAAAGCGCTGTCTAAAGACGATATTGTATATAACGACCATTTATTTCTTATCAAAAACTGTTATTAATATTCTTGAGCAAAAGCCTTTATTTTTTCAAATGTGAGTTGCTCTAAATAGATAAGTCGCGGCTCTCGATCAAAAGATCGATAGACCAATCAAATCATACTTTTAGGCCGGAAGTGAACTTTGAACTCGAACAATGGTCGATATTAATATGAATTAATGTTTGTGGTTCAGCGATTTGAACGTGGTAACTGCAGCTTATTAGTTGCGGTTACAAATTGTAGATCGCCAATAAACCAATACATGAATGAATGTGAATGAATGAATATTTTGGCTAAATATTACTGACCATAGGTCTTACAAAACCTGGCCGGTTAATCCTTGTCGTGCTGAACCCGAAATATTCCGGCTTGATCTGGAGGTGTAGATCAAGATCAGCCTGCACATAAGTCCAGTATGATCTTGGTCTACACCTCCTGCTTATACTTTTTCCTGTCAGAGTTGTTTATGAAATTGACTTCTAAAAGAAATATTGATTTTTGAACAACAAGTTCTATCAGTGCTTTCAGCCCTTTGATTTTACAGTGATTTATACGGTATGGCAAGGGTTGATACCGAAATCGAACATCCCGACGGGGCTCAGTGGTTGGAACCAGGCGACCCGTCCATTGGTTTCAACTTCGTCCTCTTTTCACATGTATATGAGCCGCCGTTATAGCGCAGTAGGTAGCGCGTCAGACTCATAATCTTAAATCATGTGAGACATGGCCCGATCCCCGGCGGTGGCACATATCCTTTCCGACACTTGTCACCAATGGGTGGATAATCGTAAACCAAAGTGGGATAGCAGCAAGAGGCTAGGAAAGGATGTAGTGGTAGTACTGGTGTGAGAAATATCAGGAATTAGGTGCTCCAGCCGCCGCGATATGACTGAAATACTGTTAAAAGCGGCGTTAAACCCCATTCAATCAATCACATATATATGATATTGTTGATAAAAGCTGTATAAATAGAAGAATGGATATTTCACATTTACAATCAGATACCTGTCAACCACAGTTTTAGTTTAGCCAGCAGGTAATTATAGAAATGATTATAGGATAATCAGGTGTCATGCCAAACTGAATAACGATCGGGAACATGTTATCACAACTTATACTAATCCTTTCTCGATTCTGCCTCCTGGGGATTACAGTAAATAAGCCAGATCAATCGACCGATAAATATCACTGATCCCTATTCTGGATTTTCTTGGATTAGAATTATTTTTCTTCTTCATATAATAACATTTATACAATAAGCAAATGATTGATCGATCGCTGACCCCGTCCACTGACTCTGCTTGCAACGCCCACTGAATCCAACAGCAAGTTTCACTTTGATATAACATATTTCAAAATTTTAGACCTGTAACATGGAAATGAAAAGTAAAATTGTTGGTTGTCGACCTAAATGTCGTAGCGCCGCCGTCAAAGCGCAGTTGGTAGCGCGTCGGGCTGTCAATCTAAAGGTCCCGGGTTCGATCCCCGACGGCGGCACTCATCCTTTCCGACCATTTGTCTCTCACCAATGGGTCGATAATCGTAGACCTATGTGGGATAGCAGCTGGAGGCTAGGAAAGGATGTAATGGTAGTACTGGTGTGAGAAATACCAAGATTCCATTGTTAGGTGCTCCAGCCGCCGCGCTATAACTGAAAGATTGTTGAAAGCGGCGTAAAACCCAATTCAAATCAAATCTAAATATCGTAGCTATATCTTATTTATAGTTATGACGTTTATGTCGCCAAACTAACCAAAATACTGCATGTCAATATCGACCTTTATCGGAATTAAAAGTTCGCTTCTGGTCTAAATGAACGATTTGGTTGGTCAATGATTCTTTGATGGACATCGCGATCGGTCAATTTCATACTTAAACCATTCCTACACACACTGTCTTTTCACGCTCCTCGCGTAAAAAGTGTTTGAAAAACATTGGTGATAATGAAAAATAAATGGTTTTGAAACAGCAGTTTCTTTAATGTTCACAATAACTTCTACCCGTAAAAGTAAAGATTCAAGCACGCAAGTAGATCCGAAAAAGTTTATTCAAATCTAGTGAAATATCAACTTTGTTTTGCTTGATAGAACTAAATTATGGAAATGAAGATATTATTTTAATTACGTGAGATGTTAATCTGAAAACATGATCACACTCTTGTTTGAATCCGCTAGGCCTATTTATATAGCGTGATTGAATTTATAGGTTCATACCTCAGTGAGAACAATTTTTTTTTATCTTTTTTAACGAAATGCCTGATGGGTCTGTAATATGCCCAAACTTCTTTAACCCATTAGCAGGCAGCAAAAATTTAGTCTGATCCAAATAAAAAGGAGTTGCAGAAGACAATTCAAACTTTATTATATTTAAATGTTTTCAACTTTGTGGGTAGAAAGCATTGTGTAAAATGAAGAAAGCGCTTGTTTCAAGCAATTTCTTCATTTTACACAATATTTACCAATTATTTATCTTGAGGGACGTCAAAAAGCGTCACTGTGTCGGGATAGGTTGAAGCAGGACCATCTCAGAAATGTAAATAGGGGTCCCCAAGTTAGAATGTAAGTTATCACAAAACGTCTGCCAATGTTGGAGTTAAAAGGTCACTTCCGGTGAAAAGAATGATTTGAACGATTCTCCGATTGACAGCCGCGATCGGCCAATGCTCGCTCTCAAAGATTGGGCTCGACACTTTTCCACACTATCCCTTTAATGCGACGGTTCACAAATATTGACATTAATTGAAAGGTGCAAAATGCGACCTGTCCTTTTGTTTCCGTTTGTCAAATAATCCCAACCGACCCTTTAGACATGTCTGCACATTTTTTTGCAACCACTTTTACTCTTCACAGGTAGACTGTCTAGTCGTAGAAGCCGGAAGTCCAGAAAACATTGTACACCAGGTCAACGAGCACAATCCTGACCTAGTGATTTGCCCTTACCTGAAAACTAAGGTACCTGAAGAAATATACTCAAACACACTGCGACCATGTTTGATTGTCCATCCTGGAATAGTCGGAGACAAAGGCGCCTCGTCACTGGATTGGGCGATTCTATCCAATCAGAAAGAATGGGGCGTGACTGTTTTACAAGCCGACGAAGAAATGGATGCAGGTGCAGTTTGGAGTTCAAAGGATTTTGAAGCCCCTGGTGACGCTATCAAATCATCGCTATATAATGGTGCCGTGACCGACGTCGCGGTTGACTGTGTTATAGACGCTGTGTCACGATATTCACAAAACGTGACTGCAGCTCCACTTCACCTCTGTGAAGACGTGAAAGGTACACTTCAACGAAATATGAAACATTCTGATCGAGTCATAAATTGGGAAATGTCAGCGGACGAGATCTCAAGGCGAGTGCGCATGTCAGACACGACTCCGGGTGCGATTGCAACTGTTCAGTCAGGAGGACAGTCAAATAATTTCAGGCTATTCGACGCTCATGCCGAAAAAGGGTCTTCAAGAATGTTGCAGAGGCTGCTTCGTAGCTCTAAGCCGGGGGAAATAGTTGCTACGAGAAACAAGTCTGTTCTCTTTAAGTGTGGCGAAAACCCGGAAGAGGGAGTTTGGATTGGACAGATGAAACTGGTAACTCTTTTTTTTTTTTATATAATTTTGATGATATATTGTCAACCATTTGAAAAGCATCGTTACAAAGTTTTTAGTCCACGACGGCGGCTATAATAAGCTGTAATCCGGCAGGTGATTTACGCCATGTAGAATTGAGTGGAGCTTTGACCCTGCGGCGTTGTGTTTCTGAGTCAATTGCAGTTTACGAATCAAAACAACACGGACTGATCATACAAACTGTAATTGGAACCATTATCATCTTTTAAAAAGAGCTTTAAAGATATCTTGACGTCTTGACGCGGTCGTCTGGTTTTGACTTAACTGTTTTTTAATAGGCCACAGCATAATCAATACTTTATTTCGATTCGTAGGAGGTGTTTTAATCACGTGAAAGATTTTGATAAAGGAAATCAATTCACCCTTTTATAGAGAGTTAATGTTTGCGACACCTTTCACATTTTTCTAATAAAGTAAGTCCAGGCAAAGGTTCCAATCGCAGTTCCTCTGTCTGTCTCATTATTGAAAGAAGTTGACGCCTATAATAGACGAATCCAAGGCTCCGCCTACTGACTCCGCTGGCCAAGCCCACTGACTCCAACAGATTATTAAATTTCGTTAGTTTTCAAAACTTTGATTCGTGGCCATGTTGCAACAAAGTTAAGTGGTTGATTGACGAAATAACCGTCGTGACTCCAGGATGCTTCACAGAAATGTCGGCCAGTCTCGGTGTTCAAATTACACTTCCAGTATAAATGATTTGATTGGTCGATTGACTCTTTGATGGACAAACGCGATAGGTCAATTGGAAAGATAGGTGAATTGTGAACGTTGTTTACTACTTGAATTACACTAAACAAAATAAGGGTTAGTTCATTTCGACAGAAACCGCTTAGATTTTAATTCGGCAGATCCGTCTCTCTTATAATCGCGCGGTATTTGATATAAAATTCATGTGTCCTTTATTAGTTTTGTCTAATGTGTTTCAACGATTTTTCATTGTGATGACGATTATCGAGTTCAGAACATAACGCCTCATAAGTATATATAAAAGAAAACTAATTAAAAGTTAACATTATGTTAACTTTTAATTAGTTTTCTTTTATATATACTTATGAGGCGTTAATTTCTTTAGTCTATCTTTTCCAGAATAAAGGCTTGTCTTGTAAGTTACCGAGTTCAGACATGTTACCTGATCATGTGCTTTCGAACATACCTAGAGTTCTTCTACCCTGCGCACATGACGAAATACAAGTTGTGAAAAAAGACGACGTGTGCTATGTGTACTTTGATTTTTATAATGGTGCTATGGACTGCTCACAAGCGGCACAATTACAAACGACCTTGAACTTGGTAGATAATATGGATGACGTCAGAGTTGTAGCTCTTATGGGAGGGGAAAGATTTTTCTCTACTGGTAGGTGATTTTTTCATAGTTCTTTCATACTTTATGATGGATTATCCTGCTTTCGTTCAATTCGCACTAATATACGTTGTCTACGCAGTCCAAAAGATACTGATGACGTCATCAGGTTTCCAAGAAATTCACGCTCGAAATGACGCGTTTAGTAATTTACCACCCAAAAGATCACATTTTTTCTATAAAGAAATAGAAGAAGTGGTTGTTTTCGTTTAAGATTGATTTTTCGTGAACAACTAAAGTATATTTTCACTAGTCACGCCACGACTCGTGAAAATATAGCTTTTCTTGTTCACTCAGCGAAAGATAAATCGTTCTTACTATGGAACAAACCAATATCATATTTTTACTTTCTTTTGAAACTATTTTGTATAGAGGACACCGCTGTAGGTTAGAAAAATTCACTCCAGAAATTATCTCCTGAATTTGCAAATCTTTTTGTCAGGCTGTTGATAATAAGCAATTTCTTCGTTTTGCACAGTGTTTTTCCTAACTGTTTTAGAAACGCGTCATTGTATGGCAATGTGTTAAAGTGATGACACACCTTTTATACATGTAATTAAGACACGATTTTTAGTTAGCAAAGCGTCAGCTTTGATAGCTTAAGTAAACAGACAAAAATTTTAGGTCGTCTCAAAGTTCATCGAGTGTAAACTTCCACTGGAGGCTTAACCACCGAATCCACTGAATGCCTACGCCATAAAAACTAGTTCTTATGTATTTCAGGAATATTTCAAACTCTATTCAAATTGTAGAGAACTCTTTAAAGCATACCATTTAATCCATTCACGCTCAATTCGGCTTTTTAAGAATCTCTACAAAAAACTTTGGTAAAACATTTTGAACAATGAAGAAATTGCTTGTAACAAGCAATTTCTTCATTGTCCACATTGTTTTTTACCCAACAAAGGAAAGATTTTCTGAATTCAACCAATTTGAAATTAAATTATCTTCTGCAACTTCTTTTTATTTGAACCAGTTTTAGATTTCATTCTGTTGTAATCGGTTAGCCCCTAGGTTACTTTAACCTCGTTTTATTTATCGTGATATCCTTCGCCAAAGAAGATTGCTAAACAAAACTATGCTTTGCTACCTTACAGTACTTTCACAACTTTGATTATATGATATACTACCATTTCGTAACCGCATGCCGATTTGATCTCTTGATATTTAAAAACATTTGATTTGTGACCTGTATCGAATTGATTACGTCAAAAGGTATGAAAGGCCTTGACACTAAAATAAGATGAAGACAGATTTTGATGAACTGTAACAGTTATTTAATAACCCTTGTAAATTGGGGTTTAACCCTTTCCTGTTTTGCAAAATTTTAGACTGGTCCAACTTCAAAGGTTTTGCAGACGAAAATTTAAAGTGGATTATATTTGAAAAATCATTGAGTAGGATAGAAAATATTGTGAAAAGAAGAAATTGCTTATTACAAGCAATTTCTTCTCTTTCTTCAATGTTTTCTCAATTATTAAATCACAGGGACGTAAAAACCAGGGATTGAACAGGAAAGGGTTAAAGGTCGTCACTAATACCTATTCACCGAAGGGCTATCATTCAACTCGACATCAGTAATTTCTCATACAATTTCGCTTTTTACCACCAACAAAAACAAAAGACTGGAGAAAACAATGTGAAAAAGAAGAAAATTCGTGTTAAAAGCAACTTCGTAATATTTCACACTGTTTCCTTCACAGAAACAGAAAGACGAAGGTATTCAAAATTCAAGCGATTTGAAACTGTTGACTGAAATTTCTTTCCAGTCTATGATTTTGTCTTTTGGTTGGTTATTGGTTGATAACAAAATACCTAGCCGTATACTTCGGATTAATCTACGATCTAACTAATTTATAGTTTTTAATAACGTAAAGGCTAAACCTGTCCCAAATTAAAAATTGTTAAAAATATTACATTTACTGTCATTTTCAACGATTCTTTAAGCATCGGAAAACTCCGATCTAATTCGTTTCCTTTATCCTCTTTTACGTTTGTCTCTCCCTATAATTGACCAACCATCGTTTTCATCTAAAACCCTGGCCGCCATTTTTGTTAACCTTTTTGTTGGTTTGGCGACTAAAACGTCGTAACTACAGCTTATTTAAGTATCATGTTCAAAGTGTTTGTTTCCAGGATTTTTTTCACATTTGATACTGGGTCACATAGTTTATAAAGTAAGTCACTAGGTAAGATCCTACAATAACTTTCTTTCTATGAAGTCACTTTACTTCTAGCACAAATGTCTTGAAACAGAAAAGATAAGCTCACTTGTGCCATTTTACTTCTATAGTCATCGCCTAAGGTGAGCGCTTTATGGCCAATGGCCCTCTTCTTAATATTTTTGTAGGTATTCATCTTTGTAAAATAGCAAGTAGCCAAAACGTACAGATAGAGGCATGGAAGAACATCAACGCCATAGATGACGTCATAAAGACAATGTTACGTATGAAAGACAAAATGACAGTTGCCGTTCTTAGAGGAAATGCCGGAGCAGGGGGCGCTATGTTCGCAGCAGCTTGTGATATGGTGCTGAGTTACGAGGTACAAACTTAGTTCTATTTAAATCAAATGAAAGCCTACTGCATTTGAATCTGCTCTCAGAAATTAAGAGGAATTTTGTTCGTTTTCATTGAAGTACAAACCTAAACATTTAATCACATTGTATGAATACACATTATATGAATACGCGTTGCGTATTCATACAGTGTGATTAAGTTTTTAGGTTCATACCTCATACTTCAGTGAAAACAACAACAACAAAAAAGTTATATTCACTTCCTATATTCGCCATCAAACAAACCAAAGAAATGGTTTTACTAGTTTTGATCTAAAATTTCATGGATCTACTTTTTGCACAAGCTTACCAAATAGTTGTGTGCTTACAATTTCGTCCGTGGAAGATTCAAAAGGAAATTTGGCCAGCCAAAACACTTGAATCTTCATAAACGAAAATGAAATTAAAACATTTTACAATGTACTTTTATTTTGAAAATGATAAGGTGCATATATTGTGGTTAGCTTTGCCCCCTGTGAATTATCAATATCATTTATATCAATAAATTGGCTTTTCTGAGAAATGGCCCCTTTTCTTTTTAAGCTCTCGCGATACTTAATTCAAATTACTTGAATCTGATGATTTACCAAAAAGAAATTCAATTGAATTATTCTAGAACTATGAAATACTTCTTATTATTTGTGACATTCGCTAAAATTAATCATCCTCGGACTTTGATCATTCTCGAACATTGATCAGCCTCGAACATTGATCATCCCCAAACAGTGTTCTTTCTCGAACATTGATCATCTACGAACGTTGATCATCATCGAACATTGACAAACCTCGAACATTGATCATCATCGAACATTGATCTACCTCGTCTATTGATCATCCTCAAACATTGGTCAACCTCGACCATCGATCATCATCGAACATTGATCATCCTAAAACAATGATAATCCTTGAACATTGATAACCCCCGAACATTGAACATCATCGAACATTGATTATCCTCGAAGATTAATAAACCTCGAACATTGATAATCCTAAGATCTATCGCCCTCTAAAATTGGTCATCCACGTACATTGATCATCCTCGAGCATTCAAGGCAGTAAATGTAAGGTGCAATCGACTGGATAACATCGTCTCCACGAACATCTCATTACCAGACAAAAAAGCTTAGACTGATCCAAATTGAAAAATGTTGCAGACGACAATTTTTATTTGACATTTACCTTTTTGGACTAGAAAACGTCATGGATGATGAAGAAATTGCTTGTATTTTTTTTTTTTTTTTTTTCATTGTCTTCAAATGAGTTTCCAAAGCTTTTTTTTCCTCTCAAAGGCGTTAAAAACGGGATTTTGCGATTATTGGTCAATCCTTTCCTATTTAATCCCTGATTTTTACGTCCCTACGTTTTTATATTTAAGAAAATATTGTAGTGAAAGAAGAAATTGCTTGTAACAAGCAATTTCTTCCCTTTCCACAATATTTTCAACCCCATTGAATGCTTATTTTTCAAATAACTTTGACTTTAAATTGTCGTCTGCAAAACCGTTGAATTTGAACCAGTCTAAAATGTTGCAAAACAGAAAAGGGTTAAAGTAATATTCCAGTCAAAACCACTTTCTTCGAAATCGTTAAGATATCACTTTCATAATTATCAAGCCGCGAATAGGCCGCCGACTAACTATTTGTTTTTCGTTTATGTTTCTATAATTTAATTGTTAGTTTCGTCTATCAAAAACGAGCATTCTGATTGGTCAAAAAATTTAATTCATACCTCCATGAACAAAATTTTGAGCACGCAGCCTTTTTGTATGCTTCCGCATAAAATAGTTCCATACAAAAAGGTATCAGAATTTGTACGGCTTTTGGTTTTTTCGCTCGATGCTATTAAATTATAAGAAATGAAGAGAATGTTTTTTGTTTTCATGGAGGTATGAACCGAAAAACCTAATCACACAATGTATGAATCCGCTTCGCGTATTCATACAGTGTGATTAGGTTTTTCGGTTCATATCTCCATGAAAACAAAAAATATTCTCTTCATCTCTTAAGTTAATAAATTATGTAAATATATCCCAGTCGAACTGCCTTGTAGGAGGTAAGAGGGCGTGGTCAAGAAATCTATTAATCTAATTCATGGATTTTTAAAAGTGTCTTTTCTTGCTTGTTGATACTTTAATTTTTCTTACAGGGGGCCTTATTGACGCCTTCATATAAAAGCATGAGCCTCTATGGCTCCGAATACTGGACGTATTTCTTCCCCAGACGTGTTGGATATGATAATGCCAAAACACTTATTACTGACACCACACCCATGACCTCTACGACAGCCAATCAAATTGGACTCGTCGACCACGTGATCTCAAGGTTAGTAGAGATGTAATGTAGAGTGATGAACCTGTCACATCTAAGCTGCTCTCTGATATTGTTCTTGTATCTTAAGATTAGTACTGGCTCGCTAGTAAAAGATGAAATGATAAATAAATTATTTTTATTTAGAGTTGCTGTTTTAAGAAAACACAAATAAGTCATTAAATGGCCAATACAATATGGTCCAGTATTAAAAAAATATTGTGACACCAAGTAGAGTTGAAGGATCGTATCTATCAATCGAAATACCGATTAACCAATCAAATCATACATTTAGAACGGAAGTTAACTTTAAACTCCGACATTAGCTGACATCCATGTCGAGCATATTTGTTGGTTTGGCGACCCAAACGTTGTCCCCATAGTTTATACCAAACGTAATTATGCCGTTTAGATCGTCAACTAACCGTTTTACTTTTTGTTATATGTTACTGACGATAATTTTTGCAATCAACGTCCGATTAACATCTAGGACGAACTTCCTGTTGGAGCTCAGTGGGCGTTGCCAATGATCCGTCACTTGGCATCGCCGTTGTCAAAATTTTACGTGCATATCCTTTACCACTACAACAACAGGGGTATATACTTTAACTTTGTTTGTTCCCTTTCTTGGTTATTTTGCAATGACATATTTATCAAATTCTTTGCACACTAAATGGCCATAGTTTCCAATGCGGCGCAATACACCATCCATTTAGTTAAGTTGTTTTTACATATTCAATATCAATGGGGAACATTTTGCTTTCTTCACCCTTGTCATGCTGAACCTGGGATATTTCTGTTTTTGCAGAGGGTATAGTCAAAGATCAGCCTGCACATAAGTGCAGTCTAATCTTAGTCTACATCACCTGTTTGTTAAATGCCAAGCAGAATTATTTATAAAATTATTTTCAAATAAATACTAATGCACTACTAGTGCTTCCAGCCCTTTGACTCTAATGCATATTTAAACGATGATTAAATTCAGCATGACAGGGTTTTATCGAACACCGGAAGAAATGTACCAACTCTCTGTATTTTACAGTAACAAGGCTTCAATGGAGGAAGCTACAACAAACTTTCTAGCCAAGACATTTGACAATGGAGACATGCAAAAGATTCTTGCAGACAAACAAGAAAGAGATAGTGACTGGTACCAACTTATACAGAAACATAGAGACTTTGAATTATCACAGATGAAACAAAATTTTAAATCTGCTGAATTTCTACAAGCCATGCATAATTTCGTGTACAAGGTTAAACCTTCAAAGACCAGAGATATCTCGGAAGGAACTACAATGCCTGCAGGAAGATGATTTATGGGTTTGAGGATAAAGACAGTTCTTTGGTCTAAATTATGACAAAAACAGATGTGATACCTGTGTTCTTCACCCACTACAAAACAAATAACTCATAAGTCCAATTGGGTTGATCACTGGCCACGCCTACTAAACATAAGTTTGCAAATGTATGACCCAGGGCAGAAAACAAATGGTGAATCTTTTGTTTGCGACCTAAACTTACTAACTACAGAATAAGTAAAGTGTTGCGACATATTAACCCATTCAAACTCAATCTCTCCTTTTTACGCCCCTCAAGAAAAAAACTTTGGAAAACATTGTGGATAATGAAGAAATTGCTTGTATCAAGCAATTTCTTCATTAACCACAATGTTTTCTATCCAAAAAGACGAAAAAATTCAAAATTCCATCAACTTGAAATTGTCGTTTGCAGCTTCTTTCAATTTGGACCAGTCTAAAATTTTGCTGTGTTGGAATGGGTTAAGTCGCAAAATCATCAAAGATACATAAATGTCAGAGGTCACCATTCCCTAACGGTCTTAATTCATATTTTGATTGGTTAGTAGACCTTATGTTTGACGGCTTGCGATACGTCAATATAAGGAACATTTTGAAAAAAAATGTTATAGTACGTTAGATATTTTGTAGATAAAGTGACAAAAACTGAAATAAAAATAGGCACGAACGAGTCCTTATTTTCATTACAGCTACTGTCACTTTATGTACCACGTTTTTAAACGTTATTATTTCTTTTACTGTCACTTTATTTGCCACATTTGTACATACTAAAGGAAGAATGAGTCCTTATTTTTATTTCAGCTACTGTCACTTTATGTACCACGTTTTTAAACGTTATTATTTCTTTTACTGTCACTTTATTTGCCACATTTTTAACACACTAAAATATTTGTACATACAATAGGGCATTTTGAAATTTTGTTAACGTTACAAAAAATTACTTTCTCGTTTTTAAAACTTGGTGTCTTCCGAGAGGTTGTTCATATTTCCAATTTACAGCAGCTTTCGATCGTCATCAGTATCTCTACTTTTGCTAGCACAGCATCAGCCTTGCTAGCTTAAGTTACCAGACAATCATTTAAGGTCTTCTCAGAGTTCAATGAGTGCAAACTACCACTGGAGACTTAACCACTAAATCCATTGAATACCTACGCCATCAAAAGTAGTTCTTGTGTATTTCATGAATATTAAAAACCTGCAAGATCATGTTCTAGGTATTTTAGCTGACTTGAAGACTTCAAAATAAGTCTGATCAGAGTCTTCACGATGGGCACTTCTTTGAATGGTGACACGAATTAACTTTATTCAAAAGCATGATATTTAACCCGTTCCCACCCAAATCCGCTTTTTTAAGCATCACCAGCTTAGAAAAACATTGTTGACAAGAAGGAATTGCTTCAATGTCCACAATGTTCTCTACTATACCAGGCAAATATTTCCACAATTCCTCCAACTTAAAATGTACGTCTGCAACTACTTTCAATTTGAACTAGTCTAAGATTTTGTCGTTATATTATAGAATAACTCCCGGGTTACTTTAACCTCGCTTATTTATCATGATAACAAAGAAGATCATGTAATAAAACCATGCTTTGCTGGCTTACAGTACTTTCAGTACTTTGACTTGTAATTGACCCAGTCGTTCGGTAATGGACAAATCTAACGATGGGTATCTAACACAATGTCTGCTCAAAGATACAGATCTTATATTCTTACAAAATCATACTAACACATCAGTGGACCGATCGCTGGACCGTCCACCACTCTGGCCACGCCTACTGACTCCGACAGGCAGTAAAAATATACTTAGTAATATGTAACAAAATAGTAGAATGGTTAGTTGGCGACCTAGACGTCGGAACTACAGCCTGAATAACACACAAAAAATATTCATATAATTGTAAATGCATATAAATGTCTGCAAATGTTGGTGTTTAAAGCTTACTTTTGGTCTAAATGGGTGATTTGATTGGTCAATTGATTCTTTTATTAACAGCTGCTATTGGTTATTTATGCAAATTGGTATTCATTTTACAAAAGTTGTATCAAAATGAGTTGTTATATTGTTCAATAAAATGTTAAATGTATTTTCAGTTAGAGTGTATTTTATAGCCTTGGTCCTATATGGGGGGAATAGCGGTAAATGGACATCTGGCAATTACGATAGCCAAGTACATTCGACATTTTACCTCTATCTTGTATAAAGCGACCATGTCAAAACGACCATTTAGTCTTAACGCTCGCTTAAAAATCTTTATTCACCAACATATCCGTTTTTCGTAAGTTGACATTAGAAAGGTCTCATTGATTGCTAACCACGTAACATATATAGTGTAATGGTAATACTATCGCTGGCTTCGCCCACTTAATCCCCGACAGGAAGTGCGGCTAAGATATTAACCCTTGTCATGCTGAATAAAATGCTCTCAAAAATTATGTTAAAATCAAAGGACTGAAAGCACAGGAAACACTCATTTTGGTAAGGTTATTATTTAGAATAATATTATGGTATAAACAATGCTAGCTTTTAAAGGGAAAAGCAGAAGGTGTAGACAAAGATCAGACTGCATATTTATGCAGTCTGATCTTTGTCCATACCTCCTACCGAAACAGGAATATTTCGGGTTCAGCATGACAAACGCTAAACGGCGTTATTTTGAAAGGTTTATGATCAGTAACCTGTAACAAATAGTAGAGTGGCTTGCTGGAGAGCTATTAATCGTTACTACATCTTACATAAGCTGTAGCCGTGACATTTAAGAAATCATTCAACCTAAATGTTGGAGTTTAAAGTTCACGTTCAGTCTAAATGATTGGTCAGTCAATTTTTTTATCTATAAGCACGTTCCATCAACTATATTCATATATTTAGGATAATATAGTCTATGTTCAGCGGCCATTTTCTTACACGGCCACTTTTGGCCAAGTCGTCGATTGTCAATACGGCACGAGGGCCTAACCTGGATTTTTTAACCTATACGCATGAAGGGAAAGGTGGTACAAAAGAAAAATCACCCACCTAACCACATATCCGTGTCCCCAGGCAGACGGAGGGAGCTCCCGAAAAGATAATTTTGATGGTTCAAACGTTGGTGAATGATCAAAATATTGTAACTACAACTTGTTGATATCATCCATCTGCGATAATTTTCTTTGGTGGACATAATTTTACATTACGCACGTGCGTATTGGGCGTAATGGTAGTTACGCCCTTACTGCATTGTTAACATGCCGAAACCAAATTGTTTCGGCCCTTTTATCTTGCTCATTTCGTGGAGTCTCACAAGGGTCGACCATTAAGTATTTCCTAGGTGGCCCATTTTCGCTTGATTCTTCATATTCACATCCAGCCAAAACAAGAGGGTTAAAGCGTTAAATAGAAGCAAGAGTTGTCAACAAAGTATTTAGCTCACCCTTAAGGCTTTCGTGTCTCAAGACGTTCTTAACCAACATAAAGTTTAACAAAAATGGCGGCGATTGTCGGAGTTCAAAACTCATTTCTGATCAAAATGAATGATTTCATTGTTCGACTGGTAGTTTGATTGACAGCAACGCTTGGTCAATTATTGATAGGTCCTCGTTTGTGCGAGCTGATCTTGATCAAAACAGTTCATGAATAAAGATCGAAGACTAATGATAAAACATTGACAAAATATCGACACATAGCAAATACAGAACAATCATAAAACAATTCTTGCTAAGCTGTATATACACCATGCTTGAGTGGTTCAAGGTCCATAATATGTAAAGATTTTGATTTGTCACCATGCTCAATTTGTTCGTTTTTTTTTAAACATATTTCTTGACCCATTACCTTTCTTGAGCTGCAAAATTGTTTTTCCGACTTTGTGTTTCCTACTGCAGAGCCTTCATATGTTAACCATTAAGAGGGTTTGATTTATTTTGAAAACATAACAAAAGCATACTATTAGGTTAATTTTATTTCTATGTAATCTTCAACGGCATTTTTACCAATGAACAAATTAACCATACAAAGACAAGAATGAAAATATAGTTAAACGTTTTGCTGTTCACGAAATATAAACAAATCTATCTTAAAAGATAAGGGTTATATTGTTCTATTTCTATTTTGCAAAAGAGAAACATTGATATAAAATTATGTCTTTTTTGTTCAAGATCTCAAAAAATAGAACCACGATGGTCCGCCATCACTCACCTGAATAACAATCACAAATAGTTACAGAGTGAGCCATATAAAAATTAGAGCCGTAATATAAACTTCGAAAATAACTCAAACGTCTGTAACGCAAGCCGCGTGAATTAAAAAAAACTTTTAGTTTGATGGTTTGTCGGAAGAATTTCAAAGATTTGCTTCTTAGTACTGTGTAAATTAAGTTAAGACCAAACAAGACACCTAGGCATTGCAGTTTTCTAGCAGCCTTTGTTTTGGGTCACTATATGGTGCTAAATGCAAACTATAAACTCTCTAGACTACATGGTTTGTCGGTAGAAATTCTTAAAACTGACTTCTTTGTATTCATGTGAAAAAGTACGGACCCTGAAGGAGTCGAAATGGGATACTGTGACAATATTTCAACAACTTTAGTAGAGGAGGTTCACCAGGTGACGCAACATAGAACACATAAAACATCTTTGCCTTGTGGTTTGTCAGTATGGTTTGTCAGTATGAGAATTTCTAACATTTCCTACTTTTTTGTATGTGCTCTTCGATTTTCTATTCTTTAGAGCTAACCTCGTTTTTAAGGGGGGGGGTGTCACTAAAAGAATAGCCCCCTTTTCATGTTGCTAACTCTATCGTCAGAAAATCTAAAGCAAATTGATTAAGACTTTTTCTTTCGATAAAAAATAAGTCTATTTTCTATCATCCAGGGCTAACCTTATTTTATTCCCGAGGCGTGTGTGACTTTTGAGATGGCTTAGGATGAAATATTCTATTGTAAATGATGCCGTTTCTTGTTAAACATGGAATCGATTTATGGTCAAAACCCAACGGATTTTGTCCTTCTTTAGTTTATATAAAATCACTGTTTTCGTCCAGGATGTAGCACTTGTCAGAACGTTCGTTGAAATATAGCCTTACTGATGCTGTTTTGTCGTTCATAGAACTTCTCATTAATCGTAGAAATCATATATATGAATGATGAATTTTTGAAATAATGGACTCTCACCACAGGCACCGTCTTTTTTCCAACCATGAAAATCACATGTCGCCAATTTACACCTTCAATTTTTGAACACCATCTATAACACATAGACCTGCAAAGATAGTGTAAAATGCACTTTTAAACAGCAGAAAAGATGCAAAATTACTACAAAATCAAACAAAATATTGCATATACCACTGTTTCAGACTCAAATAATCCCTGCCTTTAAAGAATTACATTTTCTCTAAGATCTACTTTTACCATACAACGACCTCAGGAAGTAATTTCCAGTGAGGTCACTCCTTATACATTGAGTTTTATCATTTTGAGATATATATATGTGTGACTTGTCGGTGAAGATATCTGGTGAAACTCCATTGAGAAATCTAGCTAATTCATCGCAAAGCATTAAAAACTGATTTCCAGAACTTGTTTGTCGGTAACGTGGTAACTGCAGCGTTAAAAGGCTGCTGTTAGTATGTTTTTGACGCCAACCATCGATGCACTTTTCTCATGTTACCAAACATATATTTTGCGAACTAAACTAAGTCGAATTACATTATTGTAGGTCAGTGAGCGTGTCGATGTCTTCGTCAATTCAAGACATGTAGGATAACTGTTTGTTACAGTCTAAGATCGATTCATCTTTCATTGAGTGAACAACAAAAGCTATGTCTTCACGGGTGACGGAGCTAAAAGTGAAAATATGCTCTAACTGTTCACTCAATGAACGATAAATAGGGAATATTACCACAGTGTCTCTTTCTTTGCCTTGTTATCGTGTTCGAGAATAGTGTGGAGGTATTTTTTTTTTTATTGGATGAGACTGAAGGTCGACACGATTCGAGAACACGATAACAAGAAATAGAAAAACACACTGTTGTAATATTCCTTTTATTATATACCTTTTAGGAAGTGACATTAAGTAAATTCTCTTAAATGGCTGAGAAATAACCAACTTTCCGAAAAACCCGGAACGTCAATACACATGTTTAACGGTACTCGACGAATACAGTTTTTTGCTACTCGCCGAATATTGATTTTTTTCTGTCGAGTTGTATTTGACAGCCAGGTTTTACTCATTATCTCTTATAGGTATATAATAAATCAGTCTTCTTCGAAAAAACAAACACTTATTTTATTTTTTAAATGCAATATAGGATCTTTTGGGGGATAATTTCTAAAGGCGCTTTATTTAGCATGTGAATTTCACGGCAACGCGATGACGTCATCAATATCTTTGGTCCCTCGTAGACAACGTTGAATAGCGCACAATGAACGAAAGCGTGGTTAAATTTACCATAACAGTGAGTTTGGTAGTGTCACTAATCGTTTTTCGATGATATCAACTTAGAAATCTCGATACCCACTAAAAAGCATAAGTTTTGAACTCGTTAATCGTCGTTATAAAGAAAAATACATTAGGAAAAACTAATAAATGGACATTTACCAAGATATTGTAAAGCAAATATCCACACTAGAATGTTGAACAATTGTCCAATCGTGGTTGTCAAATAAAGAATCAACCGACCAATCAAAAAAATTTTTTTTTCGAAAAGAAAAAAAGAGACAAAATTTGATTTTTTTTTATCGGATAAATCTCTCAAAGCGCGTCATTTTGCACGTGATTTTCATGGCGATCTGATGACGTCATCATGACTTTAGTCCCACTGAGATTACGTTCAATTGTTGTGTTTTTGTCAGTTTTTAAGTTTTCTTTCTCATTCAAAAAATTTACAAATTTATGGATAAACCAGTCGACAATTTTTAGTCTTTGAAATTTCAATTTTCATTTTTTTTTTTTGGGGGGGGGGGGGGTGGTTGAAAGACATTTAGGATAATGGCGATATTACCTTGTTACGTGTAACAAAGACTTTCTACATTTTCCACAGTGGTTTTATAAGCTTTTTTCGTAAGGGGTTTGATAAAAAGCGGACGATTGCGACATCATTAAAATAGACTTTTCTAGCCTCATGAAGTCACGTTATTTAGGCAGGCTGTCCTTGATAACGGATCGTATATATTCTAGTAGTCCCTTGTTTCATTCAATTCGCACATCGTTGAGTGAGTAAAATTTCGTAAATACAGCTTTATCCAACGTTTTAGACACTCACCAGTTATGAAAATGTCTTCGAATGGGGGGGGGGGTTCACTCCTTATCCCCTTTTATATGTATTCACCCCCCTCTCGATTGCATTTTCGGTTCTCCACTATATAGCCCAGTATGTGTGTATCTTTGGTACGCCCCTGCTTCTGATAAGTTTTCTTTCCCCAAGAAATTAAATTGTTATATTGTCCTTATTTTTTCGTAACAGTAAAATCTAGTGTCCTCTTTTCAACGAGGAAGTTATTGTACTCATAAAGATAAAAGTCAAGGTTAGCCATTTAATGACTTATTTTTTGCGGTCACTGACCTAGAAAATCATATAAGTCATCCAGCCAAACGAATATAGATTAGTTCACCCCAAATCACCTGTTTTTAAATGTGACCCATTGAGAACTCTCATAAATCAACGTACAAATTTCATTTACGTAAACTGGAAAAATAGCCATTTTGATCATTTACACCCTGAACCTAAGTTAGGAAAGAAATATTGAACCCTTGTCATGCTGAACCTGGAATATTTCCGTTTTGGAAGGATGTATAGACAAAGACCAGCCTGCACATATGTGCAGTCTGATCTTAGTCCACACCTCCTGTTTGTCTCCTTCAATTAAGAGCTGTTTATAACATCAATATCAATATAATTAGTGCTGAAAGTGCTTTCAGTCCCTTGATTTTTTTCCAAATTCAGACACAGATTTTTTTCAGCATGACAAGGGTTAAGAGAAGTCTCCCTGTAGGTACCAAAGATAATAGTCGGGTCGCCGCCATCGGGTTGATTGACTGTGTAAAACATTTATTTTGATTGGAAGTGTGATTTCCAGAACTTGTTTGTCGGTAACGTGGTAGCTGCAGATTTATAAGGCTGCTGTTAGTATGTTTGTGACGCCAACCATCGATTGGAAGAGGATGCAGACGACAAAGAAAATTGGATGCAATTCCGAATAAAACCATCCTATGTGGTAGAAAACATTGTGGGAAAAGGAGAAATTGCTTATTATAAGCAATTTCTCCCTTTTCCACAATGTTTTCTCAAGTTTAAAATCACAGTGACGTAAAATCCTGGGTTTATCCAGGAAAGGGTTAAGAAAACAGATTTGGAAAACATTGTGGGGATTGTTTCAAGCAATTTCGTCATTATCCACAATGTTTTCTATCCAAAATGATGGGGGAAAAATCCACCCACTTGGAAATGTCGTCTGCAGGTTCTTTCAATTTGAACCAGTCTAAATTTTTATATTTTTGAGAACAGGTTAAAGTCTGAACTGACGCCATGAATATTTGTCATACAAAAGATGTTGAGCCACAATTAAGATCAAGACTGCATTTTGGAACAAATTGACCCAAATAACGACAACAGATTCTTGTGACTGCGATGATATTAAGTTATCTGTAACACAAGAAAGCAAGATTTGACATAAGTTTGCAGAAATAGCCATATCTTCTTTAGGCGAGCAAATTGTCGTAAAACAGATTGGTCAATCGTGCCTAACAGAATCAAAACGTTGTTGCCCTTTACTGAATCTTCGGCATGATAATAGTTCAGCTGACCTTAGCACAGCGCGCTTAACCCTTTCCTGTTGAATCGCTGGTGTTTACGTTCCTGTGATTTCATACCGTAGAAAATTTTGTAGGAAAAGAAGAAATTGATTGTAAAAAGCAATTACTCCTTTTCCCACAATATTTTCTTCCACATAGGATGGTTTCATTTCAAATAATATTCACATTTCATCGTCGTCTGCAACCTCTTTGAATTTGGACTAGTCTAAAATTTCAAAGAAAAGAAAAGGGTTAAGCTTACCTAAGCACAGCGTGCTTAAGTTGAGTTTTTTTACCACCCTCTGTTCGAAGTCGGGAGTCTTTGGTCCGTCAAAAATATCTTTAACGACATCTTCTCACGAGTACAAAACTAATCGGCAAATTCTAAACAAATTTGGAAGATATTTTTTGTTGGGATCAAAATTGTCAAAAGAATTGAAATAACGTATATTACATGTACTATATATTAAATGTGCAATATCAATTTAAACCTTTCCTGTTCAACCCTTGTTATTACGTCCTTGAGGTTTTATTTCTGAGAAAACATTGTAGGAAAAGAGGAAATTGCTTGTGGCACGCAATTTCTTCTTTTACTACAATATTTTCTACCCTTCGGGTTGGTTATTTTTCAAATTAAATTCACTTAACATTTTTCGCCTGCTAAATCGTTGAATGGGTCAAGGTTAAGAATTTTGAAAAAAAAGAACCAAAAAAAAACAGGAGAGGTTTAACTATTTTATCACCATGTTATAGTATCAAACTTATGCCGTTATATTACTATTTTGCGCTTTAACCCATTCCAACTCAATCCCTCCTTTTTACGCCCCTCGAGAAAAAAGCTTTGGAAAACATTGTGGAAAATGAAGAAATTGCTTGTATAAAGCAATTTCTTCATTATCCACAATGTTTTCTATCCAAAAAGACGAAAAAATTCAAATTCCATCAACGTGAAATTGTCGTCTGCAGCTTCTTTCACTTTGGACCGGTCTAAAATTCCACTGTGTTGGAATGGGTTAACCTTCTGGAATGCTTGGTTGTAGTCAGTAGCTGCTGTTTCGTCTATGTACCAGGTTGGACTGCGCCCCGTTTACATAAAAGTAATTAATAAATTATAATGCTATTAGTTATAAAACGATTGACAAATTTGAGCACAAATTGATAGTATCAAATCTGAACAAATGTTATCTGTTGCATGAAGCAAAAGTCTGAAGTTATTTAAGTAGTTAATGTATCGAATTAGCATTTATGTATAAATTTATTGCCCGGGTGCTACCAAAACCTGGTAAATGCAGCTTGGCGTACCTGCAGTTACAAGGTCTTGGTAGGCAAGCTGTGCTATGGATTGTATAACTTGAACAGATATTTTTCTAAACATGGATGAATGGTTATCCAAGATCAGTATCAGATATTTCAGATATTTTGCATCTCATAATTGATGTACTGTTATATATATATAGTTACATTTTTCTTGCCTTCGTGGCTTATGTAACTTTTATATATAGTCGCTTGGCGAGCAAAATGTTGTAAATACAGCTTGAATGAAGCTGTTTTTACGATAGTTTGCCCGCCAAATGACTATACGGTCGTGGTCGTGGCCATTTTCCGCTCTATAACACACACGTAGTATCGCCATGATATTTTGTCGAGTTATATATGTACTCAATATAACTTGTACATGACCCGTGACGTGGTATGTTTTATAACTAACTCGGTCACCTGGCCAGTAAGTTATTTGGGTGCGTCAGGTATACTTAACCCTCTACGCGGAAAGGTACCACCAAGGAAGGAAAGCGCATCCATACTATTAGAGGTCAATGCGTCATCAGAAGATAATTTAATTTTTGGTTTCGTCTATTAAAACGAGCGTTCTGGTTGGTCGAAAAACTTTATTCATAACTCCATGAACAAAATTTTGAGCACGCAGCGAATTTGTATGCTTCCGCACAAAACAGTCCCAAACAAAAAGGTATCAAAATTTGTAAATCTTTGGGGTTTTTTTTTCGATCGATGCTATTAAATTACAAGAAATGAAGAGAATATTTTTTGTTTTCATGGAGGTATGAACCGAAAAACCTAATCACACAATGTATGAATCCGCTTCGCGTATTCATACAGTGTGATTAGTTTTTTCGGTTCATACCTCAATGAAAAAAAAAAAAACATATTCTCTCCATTTCTTAAGTAAAACAGACCTAGTATCTTGTAATATCAATGTAATCCATTTCTAGAAAGTTTTCCACTAAACAAGGTATCGCTGACCACACCCATTGAACCCCAACAGTTTTTTCATCTTCGAATAATTTAATTGTTAGTTTCGTCTATCAAAAAGGAGCGATCTGATTGGTCGAAAAATTTAATTCATACCTCCATGAACAAAATTTTGAGTACGCAGCCATTTTGAATGCTTCTGCACAAAATAGTTCACTACAAAAAGGTAGTAAGTTAAGTTGTTGCATTTTTCGCTTGATGCTATTAAATTATAAGAAATGAAGAGAATGAAGCGTATTCATACAGTGTGATTAGGTTTTTCGGTTCATACCTCCATGAAAACAAAAAATATTCTCTTCATCTCTTAACAATATTTTTCAGTTGTTCTCTCGAGAGGCGTACTGAAAACTGTATTAATTATGGCTGAGTACAAACAAAAGAACGTAAAAGTTATGGGAAAATTCCTTATCTTATTAAACCAGATACTTATATACTTTCATATATCACCATTGCTTTTCTGGATTTTCAAATAATTCAATAAATCAAATATGGAGGAAAAAGGAGAAATTGTATGGGGCAAGCAACTTGTCTATCCAATACATTTTCTATCTTTTTTCTGTACAATGCTCCATTTTTGTTTTGCAATAGCTTACCCCTATTCTAGAGATTTTTTGTCAGGACAAAAGTATGCAATAAAAGCAAGATGGTACAATACTTGACGCCGCCTTTATAGCGAAGTTGTTAGCGAATTGGACTCCCAATCCTCATTCATGGGATGTCATGGGTTCGATCTCCGATGGCAATAAAAATCCTTTCCGACATTTTTCTGTCACCAATGGATAGATAATCGTAAACCTTAGTGAGACATCTGCTGGAAGCTAGGAAAGGATGTAATATTAGTACTGGTGTAAGAAATACCAGGAATCCATTGATAGGTGATCAAGCTTCCGCGATACAACTGAAAAATTGTTAAAAGCGGCATTCAAAGAAAACAATACAGTTTAATATATTCCCCAGTATGATAAAAATGAGCCTGTAATTGGCATCTCCAACCATTACACACGTGCGCCAAGTAAAGAATTAGATCAGCCTGTGCATCTGCACAGTCTGATCAGACTCTTCACCATGCACTCTTCAGATAGATACTGACTCAAAGCTTCTAAATGCTATCAGGGAATTTTCATTTTTCATTAAAATGTCATTAGTTGATGTCCAGGGTTGTCAGTGTGTTCTCTTCAGGGCAACTATGGGATCGCAGAGGTCTAGGTAAGAGGGGGTAACGGCATTCTAAAATCCTTATTTATCAACGAACTCCTATGTTGTGGGTATTCATTTGTATCGTCTCGTCGAGACGATGCAAGTGAATACCTACAACATGGGGTTTATGGCATAATTGGCGAACTATTTAAATCTTAAATACGAGTTACAATCTCTACCTGTAGCTCTGGGATCGTTTGAAACGCATTGGCTCGATTGGCTCAATCAAATATTCAATCGACCAATAAAATCCCTCACTTCGACCAGAAATGAGTTTTGAACTCCAACATTAACCGCCAATTTTTAAAACTTTTTTTGTTGGTTTGGCAACTTATACGTCGTGACTACAGCTTATACAAGCTGTAGTTACGGCGTTTAGGTTGCTAACCAAACTTTCTGCTTTTTTGTGATATTCTTCTGGCCATAAATTTTGTCAATCTAGAGGTCACCTATGTGGGATAGCAGCTGGAGGCTAGGAAAGGATGTAATGGTAGTACTGGTGTGAGAAATACCAGGATTCCATTGTTAGGTGCTCCAGCCGCCGCGATATAACTGAAAGATTGTTGAAAGCGGCGTAAAACCCCATTCAAACAAACAAACCATAAATTTTGTAAAATAACACTATTTGAACTCGAAGGGGAACTTCCTGTCGGAGTCAATGGGTGGAGCCAACAGGGTAAGTTGGCGGGGTCAGCGATTTGTCAATTATAATCATTGGTACACGCTCAAGTTGGTCCCTATTTGCGTATCGGCTGTAGCGCTAATCGGTCCACGTTGACATGAACGTAATATAATACAATAATTGATTTATTTGTCCATAAAGGGCCAAGGTAAAGGATATTTGGCTATCATATCCAATTCAGGTTCAAAAGTACTGTTATAAAAGTGTTCTCTTTTTTAGGAATAAATACTTCATATATATATGATATGATAAATTTTCTGAAACACTGAATTCCTAAGGAGGGTGCATAAATACTAAATATTTTATATGAATATGGAAAATATTGTAATCAAGCTTTGCAAGTAATCTTGGATTATTTAATCTAGAATATTTTGGATCAATACAGAAAAACCCTAACGCTTTCGAAACTTGTTGTTTCTCTTTCAGGGGCTTAATCAGAACTTATAACAAAAATGATGAATTGGCCTTGGGTATTTTTGGTAGACTAGCCAAAAATTGCTGGTCACAGAGGTTTCTCTTTCGGCAGTCTGAGGTACACACAATTGACAAGTCGCGAATGTCAACCAAGGAAAACATTGACCAACCAAATCATTCCTTCAGCCCTGAATCGAGATTCAAACTTCAACGTTGGCCGCCGTTTTTGCTAATATTTTTGTCGTTTGGCAACTTAAACGTCGTAACTACAGTTTATTCAAGCTGTAGTTACGACGTTTAGGCGGCCAACCTACCATTCTTTTGTTGCACGCTACTTGTCATAAAATTTGCAAAATAACGCCGTTTAGACTCGAAGTGGAACTTCCTATCGGTGTCAATGGGCGGGACTAACGAAGTAAGTCGGTGGGACCAGCGATTGGTTAATTGCCAAACTGCAAAAGCAGTGCGTGTCCTGACATGTACGGTATGCCAAAGCGAAACTAAGCTGCAGATCAAATAACGTATGAACTTGTACCGATCGGACTGTAATTAAGTTTCCCATTGCAGAACATTTCTATGAAGAAAGCTTCTTATTCACTATTGTTCATTGTTGCTTTGAAAACAAACACTGATTAGTCCGACAAACCATGCAAATCACGATATACGTATTGGTTTGTTTGTTTGATTGAATGGGGTTTAAAGCTTTTAACATTTTATCTGTCATATCGCGGACAATGGGTTCCTGGTATATCTCGCAAAAGTACTACCATTACATCCTTTCCTAGCCTCAAGCTATATCACTTATGTTTACGATTTCCAAACCATTGGACGGAGACAAATGACGGGCTTCCGCCCGGGATCGACCAACCACACCCCAATAATGATGATTGGGAGTCTGATGCGCTACAAACTGCGATATCACGGCGGCGAGAGACGTATTGGATCAGAGGTCTTAACGCGATCCAGTACTTTGGGATAAGCGAAAGCGACTTATAACTATTATTGGAAAATCTGTTTACGGGAACGCCCAGTGTGTCTAGCAATCTTTCGCTAGTCTACGAAAATACATAAAAACCTAATTAGGTCAATCCGCAATTTCTGTTGTTATTTCTTATAGCCCCTCGTTGAACTAAAAGTGTTGGTGAACATAACAATATAGACACTGTTTATTTGAATAAGAATTCAAAACAACACTCTGGAAAAACTACTTCTGCAAATCTAAAACAAAATGGCAAATAAAGAGCAAGCCTTTCCCGTTTTAATCCATCCTCAAAATCGGGTCAACTCCACTCCGTAATTTCTTCCGGGTGGTTATACCGTGTCAACTCCACTCCGGAATTACTTCCGGGTGCTTGTACCCTAAAGTAGTCCTTTAAAAAATTTGATCTCCTTCTTTTGTCATGCTGTTTTAACGTTTAAACAACAGCAAGTTGCTTGATGTTAGGTTCTGCAGAGTGAGAGAACACTGCTGCATGTCATGCAGATTGCAGAAACTTACATTTGAAGGTGGTACCCTACAAAACTTTCACTTCCGAGCCTAAAGAATTTCATGGGTTGATGTGCAGAATTAATATTTGTGAAAATGTTTATCCCTAATGATACCATTTTCCTGGCCTGTAATTCAAGACCAAAGACTGCTCTAAGACAGACTTAGATTTAAGGCCCAACGAAGCTTTGAGGAGGAGCTACAGATTGCGAAAATGGCCCCTTTTGCTCTTTTTTAATGAGGCAAAAGCGGACAGGAGTGTAACCAATCATGTCAGAGGCTGTCAAGATACAAACCATATATTTATTGCTGGTCTCAGTCAAATCGAAGTCGAAGATCAAATCGACTGAAGAGTTAGTCTTTATTCCATAGTCCCTGGCTATTGATTTCTATATAAGATATCCATGTCCGTTAACTTAATCCGCTTAATCAATTCCCATATAACAAAATTGTTGACTTGCCAAAACCGAAAGAAGCTGCAGACGACAATTTCAAATTGATGGTATTTTAACTTTTTCGTATAGAAAGTGCTTGAATTTTTTCGTCGTCTTTGCTTTAAAACATTGTTGATCGTGAAGAAATTGCTTGATACAAAAAAGATCTTCATTTTCCACAATGTTTTCCAAAGCTTTTTCTCGAGGGGCGTAAAAATAGGACTTGTGTTGGAATGGTTTAACGGATTAATTTTTTACCCCGAAGAAACTTTTGGTAGGTCCTTAACCCATTACCTAACGACGAAATTTTTGACTTGTCCAAATGGAAAGAAGTTGCAGACAAAAATCAAATATGATGAAAAGTCTTTTGCCTCTTTAGGTAGAAAGCACTGTTGGAAATGCTTGCAAAAAGTAATTACTTCATTTTCACAACGTTTTCGGTAGCTTTTAAGCTTTATTGATTATGGGAAGGTTCTATCGGAAAACACAGGAAAAGGGGGCACATTGACAATTTCTTTGTTCACACTCTAGAGGCAGCAATCTTGACCAAATCTTCATGAAACTTAGTCAGAAGAATTGTTAGGTCACAAAGATGAACGCTATTGATTATAGGAAGATTCTTTTGGAAAACACGGGAAAAAGGGCCTTAATGATAATTTCTTTGTTGACACTCTAGAGGCAACAATCTTCATGAAACTTGGTCAGAATGATTGTTAGACCATAAGGTTGAACACTTTTGATTATTTGAAGGATCTATTGGAAACCACTGGAAAAGAGACTTTAATGACAATTTCTTTGTTTACACTTTAGAGGCCACAATTAAGGCTAAATCTTCATGAAACCTGGTCAAAATAATTCTTAGATCATATGGATGGGCCTTATTGATTATGGGAAGGTTCTATTGGAAAAAAACCAGGAAAAGAGACCTTCATGACAATTTCTTTGTTTACACTCTAGAGGCCACAATTTTTGCCAAAATCTTCATGAAACTTGGTCAGAATAATTGTTAGGTCATGAGGATGAACCTTAATGCTTATGGGGAGGTTCAACTGAGAAACAATGGAAAAGGGGCCTTAATGCCAATTTCTTTGTAAACACTCCAGAAGACACAATTTGGGCTTAATCTTCATGTATCTTGGCCAGGATAATTGTTAGGTCATAAGGATGAACCCTTTTGATAATGGGGGAGTTCTATTGAAAAATACAGATAAAGGGGACTAAATTGCAATTTCATTAATTACATTCTAGAAATCACAATTTTGGCTCAATCTTCTTGAAATTTGGACAGAATGATTGGTAGGTCATTGGAATGAACCCTATTGATTATGGGAAGGTTCTATTTGAGAACACAGGAAAATGGACCTTTATGACAATTTCATTGTTTACATTATTTGGC
Organism: Fragum fragum; assembly: GCA_946902895.1. Taxonomy (NCBI): domain Eukaryota; kingdom Metazoa; phylum Mollusca; class Bivalvia; order Cardiida; family Cardiidae; genus Fragum; species Fragum fragum. The sequence goes on along the minus strand of OX336375.1, from coordinate 14,942,465 downwards.
TCCAGTTGCACATTTTAACAGCAAATTATTCAGGTGAGCGATTTAGGACCATCATGTTCCTCTTGTCTTTCTTTTGGGCTCAGAAAATTTCATCTTGTTGGAATGTGTTAAATGTATTACTGCTCTACTTCGATTAATTTTCTGTTATATTTGTTTAATTTCACTTACAGGTTTTCCTTAAAATTTCATGTTACGCGTTTCGATAACTTCAAAATATTTATTCAACGTGCTAAACAAATAAATGTCATCTAGAAATTAATCAAAGTACTGAAACTACTTTAAGCTAGCAAAGCTGGTTTTGTTAAGTAATCTTCTTTGGTTTTGTGATGAATAAATGATTTTAAAGTAACCCAGGAGTTACCAACTTGAAAACATGACAAAAATTTTTACTGGTTTAAATTGAAAGAAGTTGCAGACGACAATTTCAAATTGGTTGAATTCGGAAAATCTTTCCCTTGTTGAGGAGAAAACGTTGTGGACAATGAAGAATTTTCTTGTTACATTGTCCACAATGTTTTCCTAAGCTTTTTTTCTTGAGGTGCTAGAAAAGCAGTAGGAATGGCTTAAATAGCGTGCTCCCTAGAGAGAGCTCTACAATTCTAATAGAGTTTGCAATATTCCTGAAATACATAAGAACTACATTCTATGGCGTAGGCATTCAATGGATTTAGTGGTTATGGCTCCAGTTGCAGTTAGTACTCGTTGAACTTTGAGACGACCTCAAAATTTTGTCTGTTAACTTAAGCTATCAAAGCTGAAGCTTTGCTAGCTAAAAATGAGACAAAGTCAGGAAGGTGATGCGTTTATATTCGAATTTATTGTATTTGGCTTTATGTCAATTGATACCCAGGGAGTAGTGTTCAGCCCATTTCGAGATGGCAAAATTCCAGACTGGTCCAAATTGATAGATGATAATCTCTTGATAGAATTTGATAATTTTCATGTGAGTGTATATGTGTGTGCGTGTTTTTTTTGTTTTTTTTTTTAGGCAGAAATCATTGTAGATAATGAAGCATTTTTTTTCCACAATGTTTTCCAAAGCTCATTTCTTGAAGGGCGTCAAAAGCGTGATTGTGTTAAAATGGGTTAAGAGGTTATCCCGTCTTTCATTATCGAACCTTGCTTTGTTAAAAAGACAAACTGTGGGCATTGTAGAGATATACATGACCAAACCCTTTAATCGGGTTGTCACGTCAAAAACACATAAGCATGTACAATTAACACGAAGACCAATATGGGTCAGTCCTATTAGCTTATTTGGTAGAGCACTATATACTCTAGGTTGAGGGTTCGATCCCCGGGCTCTCTTAACTAATTGTCGTTAAACTCAAGATTTTTAGTTTATGAGAATCTTAAATCAACAACTGCAGTAAGCATTTATGGTTGAAAAAGGATGAAGGAATATTTCCAGTTTAATTTTATTTGGTTGTATAAGGGTCCTTTCAAACAAGAGGACGATTTGCCCTAATGCACTCATCTGAGTAAAAACTTGGAACATTTTGACAAGGGGCGTTACTTTTATACATTTTGTATAAGATCACTAGTTGATAACATGTACAATATTGGGAATTCTTCAGTTTCAGGAATTTTTCACAAACACCTTTTCAAGGTTTCTGAAAATAAATTGGTATATTCTCGGATGGAGCCCAAATATAGCTCTAGGAATATGAACAAAATTAGAAGTGATTCCTTCCCCAGGGGGTGTTACAAACAGAATATCAAAGCTCTCAGCCTTTTGGTTTCGGTGTAGCAGATTTCAAAGACATCCATCTTTGTTTCAATGGCAAATGGGCTATGCTAGTGCGTGTACCAAATTCGACCGGTTGCATCATATGAAAGAAAGTGATAAAGGTCCCCCAGTAAGTGCTGAGTATCAAATATCAAAAGTTTGGGCATTCTAGTTTCATAGAAGAAGGTTTTGATAATTTTTCTTGTGTCCTTTTCAAATGGGATGTCAGAGCGAGTCCCAATGAGTTCATTATTTTCACCCGATTTTTGACTTTCCGCCAAAGTAAAGGGTTCATATTAAAGTAGCTTTTCGGAAGAACTTCGCGAAAGGGGCCTGACAGGTTTCATCAAGATCGGCACCATTGGTTCAGGAGAATCAGGTATTTCAAATAATTGTTGACATCCGCAAGACACAGGGCGCCGGACAATCTCGACCACGATAGCTCAGCTCGAGGACTTTGTATTCAGGTAAAAACTTGCCTTGTGAGGACATTTTCAGCGTTTCTTGGCAGAATTAGCGTAAATTACACAGAATGGTAAATACCACGTGATCTAGTGCATTTCTTGACGGAATTAGAATAACCTTTTCACAGTATAACTGTCACTGTGTGTCTAAAGACACATTGATATATTTTGAAATGAATTATGGCTCCGACATGAAAAAAACACACAAAAAACCCTTGTCATGCTGAATAAAATCCAATGTAGAATTTTACTTTATCTTTACCTCTTGCAAAAACAGGAGTATCCCGGGATTAGTATGACAAGGGTTAAATACTCCTCAGAACAACATATCCTATATCTATTGACGGCATTCAAGCCAACATAAAACAACTTCGATTGGGCACTGTCCATCATTTGACTGTAAACAGATGTTATGAATCTTATCCTAAGCAACCTGTCGGATTTCAGTAAAACTTCACAGAAATTGTCCTTAAGTACTCTTCAACAATACCCCAAACAAGCGAAATCCACCCAGTCTGATTAAAAAAATGAAGTCTTGGGTTATTCGACTTCCAAATATTACTGAAAAGAAACTGATAGAAAGCGGTCCTTGACTTTGCAAATGAAACATGCACACATAACTACAAGAGGAACATTGTTCTAAATCCCTTGCCTGAGTCTCTTTAAGAAAAAAATCAAAACAGTTTACTCAGAGTGTAAAGATTTGAAAAAGTTCTATTTATAATAATATCACCTAATGAAGGTTAATTGAGACCCAAGGGCTTAATTTTAACAGCCTCTGAAGAGAGTAATCAGGCCCTTATTTCTAACACAGGTGTTCTTTGTTTCTATGCAAGATAGGGTGTCAACGGTCAAAGAACATTTGCTTCCCGGAGAATATTAAAATAACTTCTGTAAAGGACATGTCACATGCCTTAAAATCAAAGTCTTTAATATAAATTATTGCCATGCTGAACCCGGAATATTCCTGTCTTGGCAGGGGGTATAGACGATGATCAGCCTGCACATAAATCATCTGTTTCGTCCCTTTATCTAAGTCATTTAAAGAATCGATTTCCCCTAAAGATTATTGACCCACAGTACTTCCAGTCCTTTGTTTTGAAATAGATTTTTATTCAGCATGACAAGGGTAAAGATCTTTTAAGTCTTGTCATTATTAATCCTGAATATTCCTGTTTTGGCAAGTGGTATAGACAAATATCAGCTTGCACATAGGTGCAGTCTGATCTTGGTGTACACCTCCTGCATGTCCCTCTTCATCCAGAGCTAATAGTTAATTTTTCAAAAGGAATATTGACCCTCGTCAAGACCTTTCAGTGCTGCCAGTCCTTTGATTTTAAAGCAAATCTTATTTGGATTTTAATCTAGCATGGCAACGGTTAAGATTTCCTTTTATGTCTCTAAGTAAAGCAGTGAAACGGTGCCTGGGTGGAGCCCAGATACAGCACAGTATAATTTTCTACAACTGTTGTAGAGGGTTACAGGAGAAATACAGAACCTCTTTACTACTGATTTTTCTCAGAGGGTTATTTAACCTATTCCAACACAATCCCTCCCTTTTCGCCCTCAAAAAAAAAAGCTTCGGAAAAACTTTGTGGATAATGAAGAAATTGCTTGTATCAAGCAATGTCTACATGGTCCACAAAATTTTCATTCTAAAAAGAATTAATTGTCGTCTGCAGCTTCTTTTTATTTGGAATAGTCTAAAATTTTGTTGTGTGGGAATGGTTTGAAATTTCATTTTTATTTAGCCTACTGTTTTTAAAGCAATTAGCGAAATTGAATTATTGTCACAAATTTGGTAGAACTTCCCGAAAGGAAGAACCGCCCTTCCAATTGTCAGCTCGATTTTCCTAGCGGTTTCAGAAGAAGAGATTTTTAAAAGAAAAAAATACTTTTTTAAATATATTTAATGTTAGAGGAGGCTGTTTCGAAATTGTTTACACACAGAGAGCTAGTCTTCGTGTATCACTTGAAAATAGTGCTAAACCTGCTTTTACAATTACCACTATTTTTACATAAAATGAACCCGATGTTTTACACGGTCCTATACAGCTGATTTTCGTAAGGCACAAGCTTTGAATTTACTAGGATTATACAAACGGTCATAAAGGTCTAGCATTATTTTTCAGAAATAGACTTCGTGACATATACGAGGGACGGTCAGAAAATATCCGGTCTTTTCGTGCCCCTCTCTTTTCACGTGCAGCAATGTACACGAATTATATATTGGTGAAAACTGCATCCATTCGCCAATAACGTTGTCAGTTTATTTTCAATGATAGTTTTGTTTACACAGTAGTTTGCACTCTGATATACAATAGGTGTTTCATCTATCATGGACTCTTTGTTAGAGGAACAACGCTCTGTAATTAAGGTTCTGGTTGCAGAAAGTGAAAAGCCCTGCCATATCTTTCAGAGGCTTAAAATGGTTTTAAGATAAATATGTATCACGTCCATCCTTCTAACACTGGTTTTGTCAGTTTTGTAGAATAAGTGTTTGCGACAGGCCTAGGGCTGGGGGCCAGCTGAGGCGGTGACCATAACAATGGTAGCAAATGTTGAAGCTTTAGTCAACAAATTCGTCGAGTAACTTAGAAGGTATCCAACAAGTCTAACATTTATATGGCATCGGCACACAAAATTTTACACGAAAACCTAAGCATCAAAAGGCAACCAGACTAGCCAATGCAAATGAGCATTATTAGTCGTTTTAATCGTGAAGGAGATGAATTCTTGAAAAGCATTATCACTGGAGATGAAATGTTGGTTCATTATTACGAACCTGAGACAAAAGCTCAGTCAAATCAGTGACAAAGAGCTAGTTTCGTACCTCCTAAAATGTTGAAGATGCCTTTTGGGATTCACGAGGAATGATACTTACTCAATCAATGCCAAACTGTCAAACTGTCACTGCCAAGTACTGTTCTTAGGAAATCCTGAAAAATCTCAAAGAAAAGCTCGAGCAAATGCGTCCCAGGTTAGCACGGAAACTGTTCTTCTTCTTCTTCACGATAACGCCGCATCCCATACCACCGCAGCTACAGATTATCAACTCTTTCAAGTGGCAATTGTTGTATCACCCTCCTTATAGCCCAGACCTCGCCTCCTATGACATATTGTTTTCCAATCCTGAAAAAATTGATTGCTGGAAAGAAACATAAGACCAGTGTGGTGGGCTTTCATATCTGTTGTACTTAATACATAGGTCTTCGTCATGGTTCACAGCGGGAATACAAAAGCTCCCACGAAGATGGCAAACGTGCGTAGACGTATGTGGAGAATGTTCCGAAAAAGAGAAGAAAGATTTTTTTAAATGTTGAATGGTTTTCGAGAACGAGTCAAAAGTCCGGATATTTTCTGATCGCCCCTCGTATATTGCACGAAGTTCTTTAATTGAATTATGTATCACTGCATCAAAACGTATTTTTGTAAGAGTTTCATTTTGTTGTTGTTGGTGGTGGTGGTGGTGATTTTTTTAAACTAAGATATCACTTTGTGACAAATATATCATTTCAGACGATGCTGTTTTACGCTTTGTTATTCTTATTTTCAAGAACTACGATCAAAGTTTATTCCCAAGTTATATTCCCAAGTCATATTCTATTGATTCCATTAAATATGACAACCAATAAAACTCCAATAAATTTTCTTGTCTTTTAGATGGAAAATATTTCGTGTAATGTAACCAATCAAATTCGAAGGTACTAGATTTTCTGATATACCCTTGAATATTTATTATGTGAATAGCAAATGCCATTTTCATTGCACATTGATATATAATAATACAAGTTTTATTCAGGAAATAAAGAAAAGTTTGTCCATCACACCACAAACATAATAAGGTTTCAAGAAATCGTTGTCAGTGATGGATAAATAGTTTTAAATGTATCATTCCATTTCACTTTACCTTTTATGTTATTGTTGTTGTTTTCAAAATCTTAACGAGAGAAGGTTTCTTGAGACTAAAAGGTGAAATAGTGTGCAGATGACAATTTACTAATCCGTTAAACATATTGTTTGTTCCTATTCATATCGATATTCAGCTTTTGTTGTTTGTTTTTTTTTTTTAGACAATATCCGTTCCAATAAAATATTTTGTGTCAAGACCAGCACGTGTCTCGGTCAATAATACGAAAAAAGCACAGCTCAACTATTGAAATAATAAAGGTATATGATATATGTGTGTGTTTGTATTTTCGCCTATGTCCTTGTAATATCTTTAAGACTACCAAAGTATGAGTATATTCTCGGATCTACAAGGTTTTGGCATTGGAAGCACCGTTAGAGAGCAAATGTTGAATCAATATACAGCACCTTATCACATGAGCGCGTGCGTGACATTTCCAACCATTACGATCAGCAAATGTTTTAATTGCCCCGAATGGCTGTCCAGGGTGCTCAATGTGTGCGAGTCACGCACATGCGAAAATGTTGGAAATGTCACGCACAGGCTCATCTGATAAAAAGTACAGAACGATAAAAAGGCAAGATAGATATGTCGCCTTCACTGGTAACTCCATGCAGATTCCTTTACTGCATGAGTGTCCGATAACTCCTTAGGAGGGTAGGCGACGATTGCTATTACCCAAAAAGCTTACAACTGTTTTTTTAACGATTGTCTGATTAACAAATTTCCACAAAATGGCGCCCTTCAAAAATTAATAATAAATAAATAATAATTGGGAAAACATTGTGTAAATTAAATTGTTTGCAACAAGTAATTTCTTCATTTCACACAATGCTCTCTACCCAGAAAGTTGAACAAATCTAAAATTCTGTGAACTATTCATTGTCCTCTTCAACTTCTTTCAATTTGGACCAGTCTACTTTTTTGTCGTCTGATAATGAGGTAAAGATAAACGTGAAAGAGCAGTCACATGTCAATTTAACTCGAACTTTTCTTGTCAATATCAATTGAAAAGTTTTAGAAATGATTAGTATCTTTAATTTAAACTGATTTTATCATTTTAAAATGAAACGACAGTGAACTTCACACTAAAACAATAAAGTCATCGTAGTCCTGAATATCTTGAATACGACATAGTGACCTGAATAAATTCAGTGTGCCTGGGCTGATCCTCATTCTTATTTTAACTTATGGATACAGGCAACATGATTGTTTGTCAGAAAAAGACTTGAAAAGACTTCTCTTCTGCTTGTTTCTGTATAAATACGGTGATGCTGTATGGAGCCTACATTAGACCTCTTTAACAATATTTAAACAACTGTTGCAGAGGACCATGAAGTGAAGCTACAGAAAAAAATATGAAATTGAAAATGCCGTAGATACCAGGGTAATAATTTTCCCGCTGTTCAAGCTACGACGTTTAGGTATCCAACAAACTTTTTGCTTTTTAATTACACGTTACTGGCCATGAATACTGCATAACGCCGTTCGATTTTGAAATGGAGCTTCCTGTCGAAGCTCAGTGGGCGGGGCTAATGGAGTCAGTGGGCGGGGCTAATGGAGTCAGGGATCGGTCAATGTCATCCGTCAAATCACTTCTATAAGAAGTAAAGGTTGCAATAAAAGAAATACAATGAAAGATCATTATCGGTCATCTAGACATATCATTTTTTTTTTTGCGAATTTACTGACATTGTATGGATTTTAAGGAGTTAAAGCATTAAAACGAAATATACTGGTTGCTTCTCATTTTTTATTTCTTTGTATTAATCCACTCCCACATAATGGCGATTTTGAAACCTCTCAATATAAAAACTTCGGAAAACATTGTGGATAATAAAGATATTGCTTGTTACAAGCAATTTCTTCATTATCCACATTGTTTTCTATCCCCAAAAGACAAAAATTTTAATGCTTTCATCAACTTAAAATTGTCGTCTGCAACTTCTTTGCATTTGGACTGGTATCAAATTTTGTGGTTTGGAAATAGGTTAAATGTGCCAGACTCTTTGAATGTCAGCATTAGAAATTTGATTCTTTTTCTCAAAACAAAACCAAGCGTGTGATACACACTAGCAGTAGCAATGGCGGTTGTAGCCGGGTATATAATATTTTACACAGCTAATCTTGCAGAATTCTTTCCACCATTAGGTTTGCCTGGGAAATGGTTACAGGGAGGAAAAACTTAGAGAAAATAAATTCTCTACACAAGCATTCTTTCTATAAGAGTACTTGGGCGAGATTATACAGAAACCCTACAGTAATTACCCTGTTCGTTGTCGTTCTGTCCGTCTCTTCGGACTTTTTTTCCGGGTAAGCAACAGCTTATTTCTAAACAGATTTCAAGGTATCGCCTAGATTTTAACTCGTAATTCTTAAGGGATGAAACTTATAGTTTATACATGCATTTCCCTCATCAATATCTCGAAGAAGTTTGAAGCTTGGCTTTACGACAGGCCGTTCCCAATATAATCGAAAAGATGGCAGTTTGGCACGCAATAACTATTGAATTTCACTACCATATTTCCTTTAAATTTTCTTTATGCATTTCTCTATGCATTTCTCTCATAAGTAACTCGAATTAGTTCAAATGTGGAGTTTTCGTGACAAACCGTTTTCAAGATTGTCGGCAAATTTTCTTAATCACCACACCTTTTTTGTTCTCAACGGTTTCCCATGTAACAATATTTTCAAGCTGCAATATAATGTGTTTACGTACAGGCTTATAAAATGAATATAATACTAATAATTTTCTAATATTAAATTGAATAAGGAATGTACTATTCTGCAAATGATTTTGCAAAACAAGAACTATTAACTTGTCATCTGCTTTGAATGACGAGTTTAATGAGTTCGGTATTCTTTATGAACATTAATTTGATAATCCATTTACTATGTATACATTAGATTTAGTAATATATCGAGACAATTCTTTGACCTACAGTTGTAAAATGGTGACACTATGTGAATTATGACGTTTTTTATTTTTTTGTTTTTGTTTTTGCAGTTACGAAAATAGCTAGTCAAAATACGGAGCCCATCAAGAGACTTCCCCGACCATTTTATTTAATATGCAAATAATTCAAAAATATATTATTAAGAAGTTGTATATCGTAATGATGCTATTTTATAAATACCAAAGTATTCGTAATTACGAAATTTTATGTAGTAATTGCGAGTTGTCATTTCAAAAATACGAATTACCATTTCATAATCACAAATACTATTTCGCAACTATGGAATAAACTTTAATGCTAAAATTTTCTTTACTAGGTTGTCATTGGTAGATAACCTAAACGGCGATGCATAATTTGTATTCTATACTTCTTCATGAGAATTTTGTTTTCACAAGCAATTTCTTCATTTTCCACAATGTTTTCAACCCTAATGAATGATATTTTTTTTCAAATTAAATCTATTTTATATTATCTTCTTCAAATCCTGTGAATTTGGACAGGTCTAAAACATTCCAAAACAGGAAAGGGTTAAAATCACGCATAGTAAAACATTGTTTAAAATCATCAACAGATGTAATACCTTGAGATTAAGATTATAGTGAATGTACTAGTATTTGTACTATGTAATTTCTATTTAAGATATGTATCATCTGCAGATTTGAAAACTGATATATATTTTTTGATGTATGAGTCTTCAAAAGATCAAACGAAAAAATAAATGGAAAATAATTCGCACTTTTCTTTAGTTTTGTCAAAAATAGGACGAACAAACATGTATGAAACCCTTTATGATATTTTGTTACATTACATTGAAACTAACAAAGAACAATTTCATAATCAAAACAACAGAAACGGTGTCATGACAGAGAGACTGTATTTGTGTAATTATTGCACCTCTAGCTATTTACTTTCGTATCTATCGTTTTGTCTGTCATCATATGCCTGGTTGTCATGTAGTTCTTGTTAATTCACTGCTTGTATTTTGTTGATGTAATGCTCGCCAGTTTGGCGGAAGAACAATAAGATATTAGATTTTGGATATAATTTTAGGAAGATATGTGACTTAAACTAACTCGTTCATTATCATCGATGTCTTTTGGCGACTAAAGTATCGTAAATACAGATTCTAAGAATCTGTATTTACGACATTTTGTACCCCAGCTTACACTATTTCAGAAGTATTTCCTTACAATTTCAAATGGGTGTGTATAAAAGAAGTTGAACGCAATTTACAATTTCAATTCGGTTTTTCTTCAAATTATTGTGTCACAAGTGCCAGGTTTCCTATATAGTTAGACAGTCGAATTTTGAATGTTGCAAGAAAGGTCCAATACGAATGAGTTCGACATTCGATGTTGTCGGGTCTAAATCCGGGTCTTTCGACGGTTTGCTCGAGGGGGGGGGAGGTATTTAATTTACCCTCAAGGAATTGATTGACAGCCGCGATCGGTCAATTGCGAGGAAGGTTCATCTGATCGTCTGTCAGAATTGGTGGGTCGCGATTTGAATCAAAGAATCAGTCAGCCAATCAAATAATTTAATTAGACCAGTATTGGACTATTATTCTAACATTGGCAGAATTCAATGTGAAACATTTGTTATGTGTCTTAACCCATTCCCACAAAATTGCAAGTTTTTAATCGTTAAAGAAAACATTGTGATAAAAGGAGAAATTGTTTGTTTCAAGCAAGTTTTCCTTCGCTCAGAGTGTTTTCTGTATTAAACACATTTTCATTGAAAAAAAATAATAAATCGTCATCTGTAGCTTTATTCAATTTGGAACTGACAATGACATCTGTCGTCTTATAAACGTCGTAACTACAGCTTCTTCAAGAAGTCATCAACCAGCCATTTTACTTTTTTGTTTCACGTTCCTGGCAATAAATTATGCAAAATAATGCCGTTCAATATCGATGTGGAATATTCTATCGGAGCCAGTTGGTTTATCTCAGTGGTCCGTCTGTTTTAGACACGATTTGAACAAACTGGAGTAAATCAATGAGCATTTTAACCCATTCCCAAACAACACAATTTTAGACTTGTCCAAATTGAAAGAAAATGCAGACGACAATTTCAAGTTGATGGATTTTTTCTTCTTCTTCTTCTGGGATAGAAACGTTTCTTCATTTTCCACAATGTTTCTTAAGTTTTTTTCTTGACGGGCGTAAAAGGGTGGGATAGTGTGGAAGTTGGTTAATATCAGATTGTGACAGGTGAAATGCATTGTGGGTATGCCTCACTCAAAGAGAATAAAAATTTAAGCTTATCTTTTACCCATGTCATATTAAACTCATTACTAGACAAAAAATTAGACTGATCAAAATAGAAAGGTGTTTCAGACGACAATTTAAAGTTCATGAAATATTAGATTTTTTTCAACTTTTTGCGTAAAAATATTGTGGAAAATGAAGGAAAAGCTTAGTCAAGCAATTTCTTCATTTTACGCAATGATTTCTCAATTGTTTTTCTCGATAGACGTCAAGAAGCGTCATTGTGAGGGAAAGGGACAAACCTAGTGTAAAATGTTTTCTAATGTAGCTAAGTGTAACATATACACACGTACAAGTCTGTGGGCCCGATGCTCAAGTCTCAAGTGATAAGCTGCATTTAAAATACGCGAATATATTAGGTTTTTGTACTCAAAATATCAAAAGCAAATATTGGAAACATAAAATCTTAAAACAACAAAAGATACCGAGTGAGAAAGATCACCGGAAGTAGGGTACCAATCAACCCTTTACCAGACGACTAAAATTTAGGCTGGCCCAAATTGAAAGAAGTTGAAGACGAATATTTGAAGTTTATAGAATTTTGGATTAATGGTTCAAGCAATTCCTTCATTTAACATAATACTTTCCCAATTGCTTTTCCTTAAGTGCAAAAAGGCGTCACTGTATGGGAATCGATTTAGGGAGAAAGACAAAACTCAAAATGTCAATAGGTGAGTTAAAATGTTCCGAGAACCCCCCCCCCCCCAAAAAAAAAAAAAAGTCGTATAAACTTTAAGATCACCATAAGATACATTTTAATAAGTTACTATTCAGACTTTGGGTAAAAACTATTTTCATAGATTGGGCTATTCGTACGTGTAATCGCAACCTGGTTTCGTCCTAAAATGTTCACCTCCGAAATCAACCGGCTAAATCTAGAATGCATTTGTACCATTTTTTTTTTTTCTTTCAGCTTCTGTTATCCAAATTAAAAAAATCCATTTTTTTTGCAAATCTGTAAATTTGTTAATAAAAGTCTCAAATCTTAAGTGATAAAGAGTGATTTCTTTAAGAGCTATAGCTGTACTCGTCATTTCCAAATATTTCTCTAAGGGCTTGGCTTGGTAATTTTTAACAACTTGAAAAGAGTTGACCAATCGCTGGCCTCGCCAACTAACTTCGTTAGCCCCGCCCATTGACTCCAACAGGAAGTCCCGCTTCGATTTTAAACGGCGTTATTTTCTTAAATCTTATGGCCAGTAGCATATAAAAATAAGTACTATAGTTTATTGGCGATCTAAACGTCCTAACTACAGCTTAGATAAGCTGTAGTTACGACGTTTAAGTCGCTAAACCAAAAAAACGGTTAACAAGAATGGCGGCCAATGTATCATTTTGAGTAGAAAACATTGTGAATGATGAAGAATTTGCTCGTACGTTTTCCAAATCTTGTTTCTCGAGGGGTGTAATTTTTTGCGGGATAGTGTGGTAAGGAATTAAATATGTCAAATCTAAAATTCATTTCAGAGATGAGGAGAATATTTTTTGTTTTCATGGAGGTATGAACCGAAAAAACTAATCACACTGTATGAATACGCGAGTCGGATTCATACATAAGTGTGATTAGGTTTTTCGGTTCATACCTCCGTGAAAACAAAAAATATTCTCTTCATTTCTTATAACTTAATAGCATCGAGCGAAAAAATACAACAACTTTACAAATTGTGATACCTTTTTGTATGGAACTATTTTGTGCGGAAGCATACAAAATGGCCTCGAGCTCAAAATTTTGTTCATGGAGGTATGAATTAAATTTTTCGACCAATCAGATCGCTCGTTTTTGATCGACGAAACTAACAATTAAATTATAATACTTATTAGTTCGTTAACTCCGGAGAAAACCGGGAGTTTTCTTTAGCCTTGTCGTCACCGTGTTAAAACATGGACGTTTTTTTCGTAATATTTCTCAAATAATCAGATTTGTATTACATTCGTGTTTTTCGACGAAAGCAAGTTCACTGGGCTTTACCCTTTTCCACACAAACCTTCCATTTATCGCCCCTCAAGACAAAAACCATCGTGGTACATGAAGTAATTGCTTGAATAGCAAACGGAATGATTCAAAATTCCATCAATTTTGAGTTGTCGTCTGTATTTCCTTTCAATTTGGACTGGTCTAAAAAATTTCGAGTGGGAAAGGGTTAATTCGGGTTTCTATTGTGTTGTTCTAGGTCGGAGGTCAAATAATGCCATTTCCTACATGGTTTAATCTAGTGATGCATGATTCAGTTTTAAGGTCAAGTCTTAGAAGTCTGTAGGTCGAATTTCGTTTTTTTTTTACCCCCATACTCTTACACTCATTCACATATTGACATGAGTACGTACACTGCGATTGTTAAGGCTTTTCCGTCAAAAGTGGTGGTAATAAAAGAAGACCAAAGATAAAATATTAATTTGAACTTTCATTTTAGTCTAAGGCTACATTTTTGAATCCACATCAAGCACCTAGGACGAGCTTTGCACCTGCATGCGGATGTTTAAGCATAACTTTATTTGTTCCTCATTTTTTTGCGCTCACATCATCTTTTGGCGAGCAAAATAAAGTGGTTACAGCCTGGATAAAGCTGTGTTTACGATATTTTGTTCGTCAAACGACGATCTGAGATTGATTTTTTACTCAGTAAAGTACACTGGTGAGCGTTCCATCGGGCAACTTGTCTGTTTCGTTCATAAGATGAAATAGTTTGTGCAATACTTACAAATATGCAATTAAAACTGTTCAATGTGTAGATAAACTCATTGCAAAATGGTCTGTCCTTTCAAGCCGCCGTCATAGCGCAGTTTGTAGCGCGCCAGACTTCTAATCTTCAATCATGGGATGTGTGGGTTTGATCCCTGGCGGCGACACATATCCTTTCCGACATTTGTCTCTCACCAATGGGTGGATAATGGTAAACCTAAGTGGGATCGCAGCTGGAGGCTAGGAAAGGATGTAGTGGTAGCACTGGTGTGAGAAATACCAGGAATCCATTGTTAGGTGCTCCAGCCTCCGCAATATGACTAAAATGGTGTTAAAAGAGGCGTTAAACCCCATCCAACCAATCAATCTGTCCGTTCAAATCTGTTACCGGAAAGATTACTCCATCAAACCAAATGTTTAACGCCTACTTAATTAGCTCCCTTGTATTACAATGAAATGTAGGTATCGATACCGACCATATTTAAGGCCATCATAGAGGAAATAACTTCAACGATGGATACCCATGCAACGAGCTTAATCCTTCCCTGTTCAATTCCTTCTTTTATGTCTCTGTGTTTTTATTTTTCAGAAAACATTTTTGGAAAAAGAAGAAATTTGCTTGTGACAAGCAATTTCTTCTTTTTCCACAATATTTTCTACCCTACTGAATGATTATTTTTCTGATGAAATCAATCTTATATTGTCACATGTAAAACCTTAGAATTTAGACAGGTCTAAAATTTGGCAAAACACAAAAAGGTTAAACAGAAACCCGAAAATGAAAATTACACATATAGTCTAGCGATTTCGTGTCAAAAGTGCGAGATGACCGGTCGCAAACTACTTGCCCTCATACGTAACCTTTAATCCATTACCAGACGGCAAATTTTTTGACTGGTAAAAATTGAAAGGAGTTGCAGACGGCAATTTGAAGGTTATGGAATTTTAGATTTTTGCAACTTTTTGGGTTGAAAACATTGTTGCAAATAATTTCTTCACTTTTTCCAAACCGTTTCCTTACCTAATTGTTTTTCTCGAGGGGTGTCAAAAAACAACATTGTGTTAGAAAGGGTTAAATCAAATTTCGGATGACTGGATATAACAAATAATCAAATAATCGATATATACGCCAAAGAATGACATACAAACCAAAAATCTAACGGACAACGGTGGGGGAGATGGCTGAATGAGGGGGGGGGGGGAACCTTGCCTCAGTCAGATGTAAAGACAATGGACTCGTAATCTAGAAGCAGTCGGTATTGACCAATCGCTGAATCCACTCCCTTACTCCTTTGGCCACGCCCACTGACTCAGACAGGAAATTCGGCCTCGCTTTTTGAAAAATTTATAGCCAGTAGCATTTCGCAAAATTATAAAATAGTTGGTTGGTCGTAACAGTACATGATCAGCTTGAATAAGTCGCTTAACCAACAAAAAAACTTAACAAAAATGGCGACCAATTTTTGGAGTTGAAAGCTCAGATTCGAGATAAATAAATGATTTGATTGGTCAGTTGTTCCTTGATTGACAGCCGCGATTGGTCAATTGTGGGTTGAGTCTCGGTCGGTCCACTGATCACAAGTGTATGTCCTTGAATAAAGCTGTTGTTACGATATTTTGCTCTCCCAACGACGATTCATTCTTTTTGTATACTAGTCATACCACAGGTTTAAGGTGTTTACTATTTTTAAACATGGGTTCCAGTACATGATCACTTTGATTCAGCTAGCTCAACTATTTGGATTATCCAGATATTTTATCATTCGGTGAAGGTGGGTTCAGGCTGGCATTTGAGAATAAACAAAATCTTTTGAAGAAATGTTTATTAAATGTAAAAAAAACAGAGTTAAATCATTCATTAAACTATAAAGAAAGTATATCTTTGGAATTTAACAGAAAAGCTTTCGGATATCACAGCATTCAGGATATGACATCTACAGTCATATAATTTGATTTTAATGTGTCCTTTTAAACCATTACCAGACGACAGACAATTGGACTGGTGTAATTTGCAGACAAATTTGTGCTGATGAGGTTATGGACTTTTTAAATTTGGGGTAGAAAACATTGTGGATAATAAAGAAATTGCAAGTGACAATGAATTTCTTCATTTTTTGCATTGTTTTCAGAGGCTTTTTTCCTTGGGGCGTCAAAAAGCGGTATTGTTTGGAAATGAGTCAAAAGATAAACAATAGGTATTAAATTTACTTCGATGGTTAACCCCTTCCAACATGTTAAATTTTAGACCGGTTTAAATTTAAAGAAGTTGCAGAGGACAGTTAAAAGTTCATGAAATTTTACATTTTTTCAACTTTCTGGGTAGAAAAAATTGTGGAATATGAAGAAATTGCCTGTAACAAGCAATTTCTTCATTTTACACAATGTTTCCAATTTCTTTTTCTTGAGGGCGTCCAAAAGCGTCACTGTGTGGAAATGGCTTAATCTTGAGACTTTTATTGGCATTTTTCGGTCTTTCTACGGACTGAAATTGTGGTTGTTAAAATTCTTTTGAACGAAAACAGAGCTAAATCTTCCAAAACAGTAAGTTTATTATTGTATTAATTTAACTAGTTTTTCGGTGAAATGATCAGGAGATAATCCACCGATCCACCGAGAAATCGCACTAGCCCTTCATCAAACATTAAAGAGAACTTGCTAATAATCTGTTTGTAAATTCGTCGAAATAAACTGTAGTGATCGTCCTTGAGATAAATTGGTAATTGGCCAATCGCTGACCCCGCCCACTAACTTTGTTGGCCCCTCTTTATGACCCCGACAGAAAGACATGCTTCGACTCTAAACGGCTTTATTTTGCAAATTTTATTACCAGTATCATGTAACGAAACAGAAGAATGGTTGATCGGCGGCCTAAACATCGCGACTACAGCTTGAATAAGCTGTAGTGACGACGTTTATGTTGCCAAACTAACAAATAAGAACTGGCGGCCAATGTTAGAGATCAAAACTCATTTCTGGTCTCAATGAATGAATTCATTGGTCGACTTAATATTCAATTAACAGCCGCGATCAGTTTGTCCAGTTACGGACTTACTCAAATCCCTCAGGGATCCTGCAATCCTGCACGGTGATCACGTCATTTGAGTCACGTCTCTTGTTGTAAGTACAGTATGTCACCACTAAATCTAAATACTCGTTTAAAACTAGCCCTAGATATGTATATCTATCAATAGTTTCAATTCGATTTTCACCCATAAAAAGACATAATTAGATCTCGGCATTGATCCAGGACGAAAGTGAACTGTTTTAGTTTTATCAAGGTTAATTGTCATGAAGTTCGAACCGCACCAACCATGGAATATATTTAAAAGACTTTGTAGGTCCTCCTCGTTTTCTGACAGCAGAACAATGTCATCTGCATACAGAAGGATAGATACTTTAGTGTCACCACATGAAACACCGATATCCAGAGACTTTAAAAGTAACGCTAAGTCAGTGATAAAAAGATTGAAAAGAAGGGGGGATTACCAACTGAGGTAACCTACTCTTGACTTCGAACCAGTCAGTAAAAAGGGAATTAACTATGATACAAGACGACACCGAGACATATAAAGATTGTACCGCAGTAAACAATATGCCTTTAACACCACAGTCAAATAACTTTTTCCACAATAAACTTCGATTAATGTTATCATAGGCTTTTTAAAAATCAATGAAAGCGCAAAATGTTGATAATTTCAGCATTTTTCCTGTGCCAATAATACTTGTCAGGGTTGATAAAAAATCAACATTACCTCTATGTTTTCAAACCGTTTTGTTCGTCAACGATAATCTCATTATCCTCAGCCCAACAACTGATTCGTAAAACAGTAGATCTTACAATCTTATACAAAGACGGAGCAAGAGAAATACCCCTGTATGAGACCTTACTCTTACATTACCGATTGATTTCCAAAATTCACTTTATAAGATTCAACTAATTTCTCTTGGCTTTTGTACCAATGACGCCGCTTTGCTCGCTGAACTTCTCTATCAAAATGTTTTCTGGTTTTGACAGTTTTTTTTAAACAGATTTTCTAGGACCTAGATTTGCTTTGAAACCATGCACGTTCTGAATGAACTAGCTCTGACCAAATGTTAGACAGACTATCATTCAACTACTTTTTACCTGGGCGGTGTTTTTTACAATCTTAACCAGAAACGATAGTTTTATAAGGTATAGTTTTATACATACTGCCCTTCATAATAGTACACAATTCATTATATACATAGTCAATATCACACTGGGTTTCTTGTTCTAATTTATCAATAGCCGAGTAAACAAGAAACAGAGCATCTGGGTCTATTAAAAAAGATCCATTAAATGTGCTACGGTCAAATTTATCGAATGACGCAGAGCACTCAGTGCTGTCATCGGTTTCCTTCGTATTGGGACAAATTTGAATGGCTATCTAAAATGTTAATGTAGATTGATTGAATGGGGTTTAACGCCGCTTTAAACAGTATTTCAGTCATATCGCGGCGGCTGGAGCACCTAAGAATGGATTCCTGGTGTTTTTCACACCAGTGCTACCACTACATCATTTCCTAGCCTCCAGCTGCTATCCCACTTAGGTTTACGATTATCCACCCATTGGTGAGAGACAAATGTCGGAAAGAATATGTGCCGCCGCCGTGGATCGAACCCATGACATCCCATTATCGAAGATTAGGAGTCTGACGCGCTACCGACTGCGCTATGACGGAGGCTCTGTTAATGTAGAATAATCTGGTATGCATGATGGAGTGAGATACGTAAGATTGTTACACTTTTCTACAACATTACTGATCAATAAAACTGAAAACTCTAAAAAACTATCTAAACTACCATGACTGATTAAACAATATTATATTTGCTATTTAAAATGCAAAAGCTCGTATTAATCAGGAAATCAATTAGCATTTCGCCATACGGGTTAGTCTTACAGTCCACTATATCACGAGGCGGAATACAGTCAATTTCGACGATAAAGTCGTCCAAGTCACCCGCACGGCCATTAAAATCACCACAAATAAAAATAAGACCTTGACTCTAATACTAATGAACATCGGACAATAGATTATCGTAAAATGCGTGGACATCAAACGCCCGAGACGAATACTGAGGCGGAAGATAACACACACAAGGTAGCAGAACAGAGTTACTGAACTTGTGAGTCATTCTCATACAACCGATTTACTCTCAACATCAATATCGAATTCATCACACAAAATCTGCTTTACCAAAAGGCCTACACCTCCGGAACCTTGTCTAGCATTTATATGGATATTCTGTCTTATAACCTTCAACTGAAAAAAATATCATTAATTTTCAAATAACTATACGCAATACCTAAAATGTCAAAATTAAAGTTTGAAATACAGTTTTCTCTAAATATATAGTTATCCGAGTTACCGTTTGAAGACCACCCCCCTTACATTTCAAAACCCGACATTAAGCTAACGATTATAATTAGACCTTGCACCACCTCGGTTCTGACCTCTGTTAAAGTTTCTATCACCCCCATGACCACGACTATTACCACGAACACGACTCCTCTTTGATTATGACTGTCGCCGGAAGTAGACCAATTTCTAGACTCGAAATTATAGTCTGTGTCGATATCACGATGCCTATTATGAGAATCGTTCCGGTTGGAACGATTAACATTAGAGTTTCTAGAAGGTGATCTCTGGGACCAGCCCTGTTCACTGTAAGCTCGACCCAGAGATAGACTATTTGACTGACATTTGACAACTCTCGACCCACGCATCATTAAATCATGATTCTTTACTACACTCAAAATTGTATGAATGTTCTTAGAAAGAATACGATTCACTTGCGGCTGGTCATGCTCTATGTATACCAAAGAGTATTTCTGGTGTGATTTTAACTGGGATTTCGAAGTCATGATTGTGGCTTTATCATTTTGAGAGTTCATTTTCACCACAATAACGCCTTGCTTAGACGTAACCTTAGACACCTTACGCTCTGCACTATAACAGTGCAATTTCCCGGATTTTCATACATTCTTTAATCATTGTTTTTACTTTACAAACAGTATCTTTATTAGCGGATTCTGGAGATGTCAACAAGATTCGATTGTCTATCATCATTCATCTCCGTATTGTTGTCTGTTTTCGCAAGCGATTTTATTTTGGCATTAACGATATCAAGTTCTATGGAGTCATTTTTTGTGTCGACTTCCTTACGAATTTGTTAATCTCGGACGTCACACGTTTATCAAGTATTAGTGCCTTTTTTAGTCGAGATTTTCTGTTCGAGTCCTTCCTCTAATTTATCAAACCTTTCGGTAAACGACAGAAAAAGCATATGCATATCGGCTGATAACCGTTCGAGAGATTTCTGAATTGAATTCTGCTCTTTCCCGTTACAAGCGTACAACTGACCCTGGCTACTAGATATATTCCTTGGAGCAGGAGTGGGATCTTTGAACAAGTTCTGTATTAATCGTGGAGAAACCCGAGCCCTTTTGATGTCAGACTCGGTAAAAGAGTCCAATGCTGTGTCAGAATGATGACGTTTCCGAGAAGCGATGACACAGTGTTTTCGACATAATGTCCAGTAGAGCTATTTGAGGTGCACTAAAGATCCCACAAACATTCTTGTAACTAATCAAGCGTGACGGGTTAACCGTTGTGCTTGCCCTATACACAATGGAAAATACGTATAGTTCTATAAATAGACGTCGGTTACTGGTAACTGGAAGTATGAAAAAATCAGCCAATCAAAACGTACTAATCCTGATAGACAAAACTAAAATTAAATCATTACGTGATGAATCTATTCGTTTGATTCATTGGTATAAATCACCCTGAATTATACTACAGATGTTATTGCTTTAGTTTCAAACAATGGAGACAATTCAAGGTAAATAACAATGGCGTTTTCGCGTATTTGTGATTATGAAAAACAAGAGGGCTACTAGTGGCCCTATATTGCCCACTTGGGTTGAATGTCTTAATTTTGTTAATTAATTAATTGCATTGATGACAATTGATTGGGCGAAAAATGTGGCCTCTAGAGTGCATAAAAGGTTTTTCTAAGATAAGACTCAGTGACCTAGTTTTTGATCCTAGTTGACCGAGTTTTGAATTCAGACAATATTTTATCGCAATCACCTACTTTTTTATCCTAGTTGACCGAGTTTTGAATTCAGACAATATTTTATCACAATCACCAAATTTCAGGTTGACTGGACAAAAATGTGGCCCCAAGAGTGCATGCAAGGTTTTTCTAAGGTTAGACCCTGTGACCTAGTTTTTTACCCCAGTTGACCCTGTTTCGAACTCATACAGTATTTCATCAAGACAATTGTTCTGATCAAATTTCAGGTTGATCGGGCAAAGAATGTGGCCTCTTTAGAGTGCTTACAAGATTTTTCTAAGATTTGACTCAGTGGCCTAGTTTTGGACCCCAGTTGACCTTGTTACGAACTTGTCCTAGATTTCATCAAATCAAGACAATCATTCTGACCAAATTTCAGGTCAATTGGGCTAAACACGTGGCCTCTAGAGAGCAAACAAGGTTTTTCCAAGTTTTGACCCTATGACCTCGTTTTTTGACCAAAGTGGACCTAGTTAATAAATCGTAAAAGATTTCATCAAGATAACCTTTCTGACCAATTTTCAGGTTGCTTGGAAAAAATTGTAGCCTCTAGAGTGCATACAAGATTTCTAAGATTAGACCCAGTGACCTAGTTTTTAACCCCAGTTGACCAAGTTTCAAACTCGCACAAGATTTCACCAAGACAATCGTTTTGACCAAATTTCAGGTCGATTTGGCAAAAAATGTGGCCTCTAGAGTGCATGCAAGGTTTTTCTAAGATTTGACCCTGTTACCTTGTTTTGACCCCAGTTGACCCAGTTTCGAACTCGACAAGATTTCACGAAGACAATCATTCTGACCAAATTTCAGGTTAATCGGGCAAAAAGTGTGGCCTCTAGAGTGCATACAAGGTTTTTCTAAGATTAGACCCCATGACATAGTTTTTGACCCCAGTTGACCCAATTTTGGACTTATCCGAGATTCAATCAAGACAATCATTCTGACCAATTTTCAGGTTGATACGAAAAAAATGCAGCCTCTAGAGTGCATTCAAGGTAAATGTTGACGACGCTCGACGCACGACGGACATCCGCCTAACCACAAAAGCTCATCTTGAGCACTTCGTGCTCAGGTGAGCTTATAACAGGGAGAAAAAAACACGTTATCAGTGATGTTTCCCTTCCTCTTTCTTTTTTATTTAAGCCTTTCCTGTCCAATGCCCGATTTTCTACGTCCATGAGAAATTATGATGAGAAAACATTGTAGAAAAAGAAGAAATTTCTTGTCACAAGTAATTTCTTCTTTTTCCACAATTTTCTATCCTACTGAATGTTATTTTTCAAATAAAATCCATTTTGATTGTTTGTATGCAAACTCTTTGGATTGAAATTTTGTAAACAGAAAAGGGTTTAGAATGCTGTTCTAAATAAAGTTAATTTTTACCTCATATAATTCAGCCTCTCGTTTCACCTCTTATAAAAAGTTTCCAATATCGAAGCTCACTTTCAATTCAAGCACTCAGCTCAAAATATCAAAATTATTTTCTATCATGGAATTGTGTCGACATTATTGTCATAGTAAACAATTCAGGTACCAAGAATGTCTTCTTTTTTGCGGAGTAAAGGACATATCAGCATGTTTGTTTGTTTTTAAATCCCTTCAACTGTTAAAGGCAAAAAAAAAATGCAAACTGCATGCGAAGAAAAGCCAGAACAGACATTAAAGTAGGGAACATTTAAACTACTTTTGAAACGCTTTAAAATGACCTTAAACCAAACTTACTGAGGCCGAAATAAGTTTAAGAGAGTTCAAAACTCACTTCTGCTCAAATTGCACGATTTCATTGGTTGACTGAATATTTGACTGATAATCGCGCTTGGTCATTTGTAATCTTAAAGCGACAGATAAACGTCAGTTACCTTTACCACCACAAAACACCGCGCAAACTATGACAATCTTGGTCTAATGACCGAAGAAGAACCTTTCCGCATTCCTATACAATCCCTCCTCCATGAAAAAAGCTTTGGAAAACATTGTTGATAATGAAGAAATATCTTGTATCAAGCAGTTTCTTCATTATCAACAATGTTTACTATCAAAAAAAAGGAAAATAAATAAACAAATAGAAATTCATCAACTTACATTTTTCGTCTGCAACTTCTTCCGATTTGATTCAGTCTAAAATTTTGTTATGTTGGAATGAGTAAACCCCCTAACACTCAATGACGCATTTAGACGCCCCCAAGACAAAAAGCTTTGGAAAAGATAGATTCTTCATTATCCATAATGTTTTATACCTTAAAGGCAAAAAACAATCATAACCTTCATGAGCTTAAATTGTCGTCTGCAACTTCTTTCAATTTGGACCAGTGGAAAAATTTGCCATCTTGTAATGGGTTAAGAATTATCTCTTAATCTCTTTTTCAAATTACAGGGCAACATAAATCTTCATTTGATTGTTTGAGCAGTATTTTAGTAGAGGATCATAAGAAAATGCAAAATGTTGATTGACTTATCGCTGGCCTCGTCCACTCACTCTGGTGGCTCCGTCCATTGACTCGAAAAGGAAAGTCAAGCTTCGATTTTAATGGCGTTATTGTGAAAATGTTTGGACATGTAATAGCATGTAACAACAAAGTAGAATAGATGGTTGGCGACCAAAACGTTGTAACTAAAGCTTGTTACAATAAAAGTTTACAATATGCAAAAAAGTTTGGAGTTAAAAGGTAGGTATCGATGTTTTTTTATGTCACAGATTTTAATATTTATATATTTATAAATATTTTTATATTCATTTACTATTAAGAAGTTTTGCAAAAATCTTAGGTCGCTTATCAGAAAAAAGCAGAGAATTTCCCTAAAAGCCTACGTAGGCTATTAGTCAATGTTTAGATTTATCCGAGACAGTTGCGAAGAATATAGGATCATTCACGTGGTGCGATTAACCATATGAACCTTGTACCTAGTTTAAATTACATCAAACCAACGTCATCGTTACGTCATCAGGAGTTATGTTCGCTAGTCGGTCTTTAATTCTGTAAAGATCAGTCCAAAACTGTCGTAAGAGTTATTACGAATATAAACACTTACCGTAGTTTTGTGCAAATCTTTCATGTGTCATGATTTAGGACGATGGCTGTTTCGCTACTAAATTTATTACCTTCGGTTGACTTTAGGTCACATGCAAATGAGGCCTAGTTTAAATTACATCAAACCAACGTCATCGTTACGTCATCAGGAGTTATGTTCGCTAGTCGGTCTTTAATTCTGTAAAGATCAGTCCAAAACTGTCGTAAGAGTTATTACGAATATAAACACTTACCGTAGTTTTGTGCAAATCTTTCATGTGTCATGATTTAGGACGATGGCTGTTTCGCTACTAAATTTATTACCTTCGGTTGACTTTAGGTCACATGCAAATGAGGCCTTTCGATGTCGACAGCCGAATTCCGTGATATCTAAAAATAACCTGGATTTCCGTTTAACCTTTCCAATATGACCACCAAAAACCAATTTAAGGCCTTTTGATTACAACCAAGACTATACCTGACTCAACTTAAAGAATTAAATGTTCGTTCGGGTGTATTTTTTGCATTTGGTAATTTTTTCTTATCTAGATTTCTGAAACATCGATACCTCCCTTTAAAACTCATTTCTGATCTAAATGAATGATTTCATTGGTCGACGGGTTATTTGACTGACAACTGCGATTGGTCAATTATAAAGCTCTAGGCCTAACAGTTTGTGAGGTTTGAAATATTTCGTTATTAATTTTCTATTATTATCAAACAACATGGATTTTTTAATTAAGAGATACAATTAGGAGTCTTTTGTTATAGAACAAATTGACAATGCCGCATGCAAACTTTCAAAGCTCCGTGGCCTTTAGTTTTTGAGAAGAATATTTTTAAAAGTCGCTTTCTTTATTCCTATGCAAAATCTTGGATTATATAATACAGGTCTATTTTTCTGAGTATAGTTGGTCTTTAAAAAGGTTTGGTAGATTATTTTTATGTGATGATTTAAGGCAAATATGATAGCCCTGGACCTTAAGGTTCAGGATAAGAAGATTTTTACAGTCTGCCTTCTTTATTCATATGTTAATCCGAGATAACATAATATAGGGCTAATTTTCAGAGTTGATTAAATCTTTTAACCAATTCGTTATTGGGTCATTAAATGATAAATTATGTACCGAATATCAAAGCTCTAGGCCTCATACGGTTTGGGAGAAGAATATTTTTAAATATTTCACTATTTATTTCTATATTGAAACCCGAATCGCAGATCAAAGGGCTGGTAGAGTAATTCTACTATTATAGAGGGTCGTTGCGTAAAGATATATATCAAGTGTTAAAACTGTAGACCTTAAGGTTAAGGAGAAAACTATGTTTTAAATTCTCATTCTTTATTCATGTGTAAAATCCGGGATCGCACAACATAGAGTTTATGTTTATAGTAGAGTAAATCTTGAAGTGTTTGGTAGATGGTAATGAGGTGAAGAATGTGTACCAAATATCAAAGCCCTAGGCCTTGCAGTTTTAGAAAAAAAATCTTAAACATTTCTTTCTTCAGTCCTATGTTAGATTTTGGATCGCGCAATAGGCCCTATCACGCAAATTTTAGGAGTAAAGTAGTTCTTTGAAATTTTTAGCAGAGGGTCTTTGGGTGGTAATATATAATAGCTCTTGGCGCTGCAATTTAGGAGAGAATCTTTAAGATTTCATTCTTTATTCCTAAATAAAATCTGGGATTGTAGAACACTGGGCTGACTTTCAAGGAAGAGTAATTCCTTGAAGTATTTTTGTAAGGGATCACTAGGGGATGATAAACACCAAATAATAAAGCTCCTCCAGACATTGGGAACTGAGAAAAGAAAATTGATTGAGTTTTATTTGATTCGGCTGCCATTGATACCAGATTTCTTTATGCATTTCAATTATGATAAGTACTTTTAGAAGAAGGCATGGCCTAAGGATCATTTCTGTAAAATGTCGTTGAAATCCAATCGCTAATTCAGCTAGGAGATTATTTTGTGTATGTAAACGTGCGGGCAGACGGGAGGACAGATGATCTCAAGACATTATTAGCTATTCAAACAGCTCAACCTGGACACATAGCCCCGAGTATTATGTGCTCATGTCAGCAAAAAAATGATAATCTCGAATTTTATGCAAACCTGTATTACAGTTCCAAATTTTTCTTAACCTGATGACTTATTAACTTATAGGTCTTTTTCTCTAGTTTTAAACCTGTTATGCCGAAGAAAACCTTTTCGGGATGGCATTATATTCAAAGCACAGGCAGTTCTAAGTCAATGTTTCCTACGAACATTAGTTTCATAAACAACCATAGCTTGATAGTGACAAAAAGGTGGTGTAGACTTGGATCAGACGGCAATTATGTGCAGAAAGATCTTTGTCTACCTCCTGTCAAAAAGAACTATTCCGGGCTCAGCATGGCAAATGTTAGCAATCGCATGTCAAAGTCTTTAAGATTTTGTTATAAAAGTTAAGAACATCTTGTATTCTTGGTTTTGAAATGATTTTGGAATGGAATGAAATGAGCGTTTTGAACGAAATAGGCGTTTTGAATGAAACGAATAATTTGTTATTACCCCACTTTATAACGAATGTGAAAAATATTCTATAACGAATTTTTTTGTTTTTCCGACCATATTGACGCTTCCAAATTTAGGTTAACCAATAATATCGCTGAATGTTTGTAGCGATGTGAATGAAGTTTAGGAATCTTTTTAGCGAACTAAGGGAGATATATGAATCGATGAACGAGTGATTTTAAATGAAATTGTTTGGAATGGGCTTCATTTTATTGAAATTCTTAAGTGTTTATTTAACCCGTATCGACACATCCAACTTTTATGTCCAAAGGAAAAAGTAGTTGAAAAAAACATCATGGAAAATAAATAAGTTGTTGTTTCAATCAATTCTTCATTATCCACAACATTTTCTATTATTGAATATCATTAAATCTTTATCAACCATTAATTGCCGTCTGTAATTTCTTGGAATTTAGACAAGTTTAAAATGTATCGTCTGGTATTGTGTTAAAATCAAAATGTGATCGAACATTTACGTACATTGTATCAATAATGAAATAAATTCGCATCTTCAGTAAAGTACTGCAGCCAATCTTGCACAAGCGACCACCTCTATTAAGTGACCGCTTTCATTAAACAACCAGCATAGAAATTCCCTTTCCAAAAAAAACAGGTCTTCGCAATTGGATGTTTTTGCTAATAAAATTATCACTATGCTGGTCCCGTCTCAATGAGAGATGAGTTCCAGCAATACATGATTTAATAATTTAATTGTTAGTTTCGTCTATCAAAAACGAGCGATATGATTGGTCGAAAAATTTAATTCATGCAGCCATTTTATATGCTTCCGCACAAAATAGTTTTATACATAAAGGTATAAAAAAATTGTTAAGTTGTTGCATTTTTCGCTCGATGCTATTAAATTATAAGAAATGGAGAGAATATTTTTTTGTTTTCATGGAGGTATGAACCGAAAAACCTAATCACACAATGTATGAATCCGCTTCGCGTATTCATACAGTGTGATTAGGTTTTTCGGTTCATACCTCCATGAAAGCAAAAAAATATTCTCTTCATCTCTTAAATGAGAATCCTGCAGCAATTTACGTATGCAGTCGAACCGATCTAGCATACATATAGCATAAAAGAGTCATTAGCGACAATTCTCTTAACCCATTCCAACACAAGAAAATTTTAGACCAGTCCAAATTGAAATGAGCTGCAGACGACAATTTCAAGTCGATGTAATTTTAATTTTTTTCGTCTTTTGGGGTAGAAAATATTGTGGATAATGAAGAAATTGCTTGATACAAGCAATTTCTTCATTTTCCACAATGTTTTCCAAAGCTCTTAATTGCGGGGCGTAAAAAGGAGGGCTTGAGTTTGAATGGGTTAAACGACAAAATTTCGGTAGTCCCTTAAGGGCTCGATTAATACAAGTTTAACTGCACTTTAAAGAAGCTATTTGTATGATAATCTTTTCTCTCTCTTCTAAGAAAATTGAAATCGATTTATTAAGACTGATTTAGACGTATCGACTATTTGTCTCCGATTGATGGAAAAATAAATGTAAAAAAAATCCTCATAAAACCTATCGCTTGGTTAGTTTGAAAAGTTTAATTTCACAAAAACAATTCTCTTCTCTTCGCTACAAAAAACTATTTCACATAACGGAATACTTTTATGGCGGTTTTCGAAGAAATCAAAACTTCAACAAGACGAATTTAGCTCTTTGTTGTACCTGCAATAGTACGTTGTAACTATTACTGACATAATGGATGAGGTTGTCGACACGAAATGATAATTTCAGTAAATCATTGTTCAATAGCGTCTAATCATTTAATCCGTCACCACACAATGACGCTTCCTGACGCCCCTGAAGAAAATGTAGTTGTGAAAACGTTGTGGAAAATGAATAATTTGCTTGTGACGCTCGTATAGTCAGACGAATACTTTGTTGTTCTTAAAGAGAAAGATTCATCGATCTTACATGTATAACAAGAGCTTCTCGAAAAAATTAAAAACAATACTGCAATTTTCAGCTATTTTGCAAAAGTTTGCGAATATCATGGAGATCTGTTATGGCAAGTTTCAGTTCATTTAAAACGAGGAAAGAGGAGGGAGATGCACGTACAAATAATTGCTGAAAGATGGACGGTTGACCTGGGCCATAACCTAATATGACCCTTCTGACGTGTAATGAATGTATGAATGACGTTTTACGGCGCATCAATAGCTGGGGTCATTTAATGCTCTAAAAACGAATAAGAAACGATTAAATTACATTGGATAATAATATTGTGTGAAATATAAAAGGAAATAGTAAAAGACTGTTAATATTGACGTTTGTATATGGTTGAATCAATGACAAATGAAGTATGAAATAATTGTTTTGGATAATTGTAAAGGTCTGAAATAATCCAATGTGAGCACGGAGGTACAGCGGTTCTTCCCAGACCATGAGTCACCCTCAAAGCTCCCATTTGTAAAATTCATTGTTGATTTCCGATTTTGAAGGTTGGATAAAGAATAAACCAAGTCATAAGATAATTGTATCAAAGTAAGATGGAGTTTAAAACAAATGATATAGGGATAGATCATCGAATCAATGGTATATTAATTTAAAATGATTGTTACAAATAATTGTAAGGGGGAGATACATCAGTCTTCCCTAGACCAGGATCACCCATGCACAAGTTCTCCCATTGGAAAATTGAATTGAAGGTGGAGAAGAACGCGAAGGATTCATTTGAAATATTATTAAGATTGGATCTTATAAATGAGAAAAAAATATTCTTTGAAATATTGTGCTGATCATAGACGACTGTACAGTCTTCACTTTGATATAATTATCTGGCGTATAATGGGGATTTTAACTTTTAACTTCCAAAAAGGGGGATAATTTTTGAAAATTTTTCGGCCTAGTTTGCAAATTTATAGGCTGACTTTATTGGCGTGAACCTGGTCGGCTATACCTCAACCAATATAGATCATATTCGCTAAAGTAACGAAAGCGATGACAATGCATAAAATAAATCAGTTGTGCGTGAAGTATGTACAAGATGGCAATATAGGAAGATCGCCTGTCTCTTAAAACAGAAGTTCCGAGTTAAAAGCATAACATCCTAGTCCATGACAAAGTAAATAGGAACTAAATATTGTGAAAAAACGGAAACATACATTTCACGTACAAACTACAAAGATTGCTGTCATTCGGTACAAATTTGCCTTAACTTAACTTACAAGAGAAAGAAAATTAGTTTTAGACCTTGATGCTATAGTGGAATTGCCACCGCTTTGAAATGAGAAACGCCAAGAAAGCCAGAAGGCTGTAGACAGGCCAGTCTGTGACGGCTGTTGCCAGAGCAATGGATTAACTTGTTCTGTTGCTGAACGGCCGAGAACCGGAGGGGTAAGAGTTAAATACGACTGCGACATCTCTGAAGGGGCTTTCAGTCAACAATATATATTAGTACAGATTTTTGGTGGTTAGGTTTCAGCCCAACTGTTAGGAAACATTTTCCAGACTTCGAGCTCAAAGGCCATATAATGGACCGCCTCTTACGTATTATCATAGGCGCAACAGATTGGCAAGGGTCGCATGGCACCTTCAGCTCAATCAAGGCAATCCAACTCGATTGTCTTTAGTGACGAACGAATTTCACATCGCGGTTTGCTGGTGGCAGGATACGTGTGTACCGCAGGCATGGGAACAACAAGCTAAAAGCATGTGTCAGAGACGTGGACAGTTTTGGCGGCAGCAGTCGTAGGGTATCGGGATGTTTTTGTGCTCAATGACGTCCTTCTGTTGTTGTTCAAGAAAACTAAACCAGTAATGGCATCAGATTTTGCAAACCATCTTTGCCCCCCCCCCCTTTATACAAAAACACGTCCCTGGTCTTAAGTTTCAGCACGATAATGCTAAGCCTTACACAGCATCTCTAAAGTAAGACATGAATTCTCCGGCTGTTTTCTTACGGCGAGTTAAACTACAATACTTAAAGTGAAAATATATAGCATTATACCTAACGGTAATGTTATGATTCTCTCTAATATACAACCACATCATAATGACTCGAAAAGGGACCCTAAAAGAAATGGTATTGTAAGTTAGACCTTGAAATGTGACCCTGACCTTGGAGTTATCTGAAGATTTGTTTCAAACTGTCGATCTAATAAAGATAGAGAACATTTGTGTAAAGTTAATTTGAATTCGATCAATAAGTTTAGAAGCTATGTGCAAAGTAAAATAAAAACCCTTCTAATTGAAGGAGAAGTGCTCTGGACATGCTTAATTCAAACTTTCAACCTTGGGATGTGACCTTGAGCTTGGAGCTATATGAAGATCTATTTCTCCTAACACATCTACTCATTATGAGAATAAGTGTGAATTGAATTTTTCGAAATCCATTCATAAACTTAGGAGATATTCTGTAGAAATGTTTGATCTGTACGTTTGACCTTGATCTGTGGCCTTTTCCTTGGAGCTATGTGATTAATTTTGAAGTTCACCCATAATTGGAGGAGCTATGCCGTGGACAAAGGAAATTTTAACTTTTGAACTTGAACTGTGACCTTTGAGCTATCGTTAAACCGGCAAAATTACCTCGGAATAAGGAGTGCATATGTGAAGTTTCATCCAATTTGGTCCAAGGGTTATGGAGATATTAGGACGGACGGACAGATAGATTGACGGACGGATGGATAAAATTACAGATTCAAAAATAGACTTGAGGACATATATTCAGTTGACATCGTTGAGTTGATCTTGAGAGTTCGTTTCGGTATACAAATAATTCCCGATATAGACTTGGTTAGAATTATCAATACTTATCCAACCTGAAGTTTGTGACCGATGTTCAAAAAATATAGGAGTTCTGTTCTCCCATTTGCGGACCATTTGTGGATAAGTTTGAAAATTGAAATCGGGCAAAGATGGGTTGCGGCTTTGAAATAACACCGCTCAACATATTGAGGGTATTCAAGAAATTGTTAAAAAGAAATAGTATAAGTTTGAGGCTTCATGTCGAAAAAAGATAATCGATTATCCTTTGGTAGGGTCATACATTTTTTACAAATAGGATCAAATCGACCTTTTCTAGTCAATCTGTTAATTTTCAGTTCAAAACCATGTTGACCGAAAGATAATGAGGGATTAGGGCCATTCAAAGACATTAGTATGAAATAAGATATTCTAATCTTGAATTTCATATTCTAGATGTTAATTTTGGTTAAAAAAAAAGGCATTTTTGTTTATCCCATATATAGGATATACGGGAATCATATAGTTGTTTTAGAACTAATTGTATACGACTGAACAAAAGTTTTAACCCATGTCGTCTTTCTGTCAGAAAATATGTCGTTTGCAAAACACAATAAGGCTCTGTCTTTTTCGTCCATTTTTAGCCTAAGATTGCTTAAGCAGTTTGAGTACAAAGTTACCATGGTAAAATTCCAAACCCATGCAGAGTTTAATGTGATAATATACGACGAAATTAATAGAACCTTTTGACGCATGAAAAGTAAATCGGATCGTTTTTTCGCGACTTCGATTATTTATCAATACGCTTGATTAAAAGCGTCATCTGAAGGAAAGCGCTGGTATCGCTTTTGAGAGGTGCAAATTATAATGTTAACGCCCGCTCTATCTCTCTCTATCTCGACCTCTCGACCTCTACCTCTCAACCTCTCTCTCTCAACCTCTCTCTCGCTTCCCCCCTCTCACTTTCTCTCCCTCTACCTGGGGACTAAAAAGCGTATATTAACGAAATGGGTCTTCGTGGTAAAATACTCGCATAGCACGAGAGATTCCTTCAAACAATTTTGAGCGGGTGAAAAATATGTAACAATATATACCTGTTAACCCATTCCAACTCAATCCCTCCTTTTTACGCCCCTCGAGAAAAAAGCTTTGGAAAACATTGTGGAAAATGAAGAAATTGCTTGTATCAAGCAATTTCTTCATTATCCACAATGTTTTCTATCTAAAAAGACGAAAAAATTCAAAATTCCGTCAATTTGAAATTGTCGTCTGCAGCTTCTTTCAATTTGGACCAGTCTAAAATTTTGCTGTGTTGAAATGGGTTAAGAACATTAGAATTTTTGTGGACAAGTAATCCATTAAAAAAAGACATTTTACGCAAAGCGCCAGATGACTATGAAGTCTGTATACGTAAGACGCTTTAAAAGAAAAACAACAATTTCAACTGCAGGGAGGGCTCACTTCCGGTATTGTTTTCCGTGTGTCTTATATTAGACCATGCAGTCATTTCAGCTTCGTTTTTTTCGACGTTGTACTTTAAAATAAGTAAGATGATGTAGAATTTGTTTGTTACAATATCAAATAATTCCTCTGTTGCCCCATGTTTTCAGTATTGTTCTTCAGAAGCATCAAAAGTACCCTATATTAACGGCCTTAAGGAATAACTGATGTTTTCTTTCATGATCTATTTTTTATCACATACACTAAAATGTATGATATTACTCAGTTTATTGAATATTTTGAAACAAACACCCGTAATGAATGAATGCTAATGTTTTTGGGAAATGTGCTGTCATGAAAGGTCATCAAACATTTTGTCTCCGGCGACCGCCATGTATTGTATCATATTGACCCCATTCTCTAGTAATAAGGCGAGGTTTTCGAATATTAAGGCTAGATCTTGAAGGAGAGCCAACCTAACAATATATCCTGCGGCAAAAGCCGAAACAAAAAGCATAGAATGTTTATCAGCGTATTCACTGTGAAAAATGCCTATAAAATAAACACTGCCATGATATTACCGCGCCGATTGTACACGACGCCTAGACACATCTTTGATCAAACGAACTGAAATCAGTATCTGGCGGCATATAGATTGAAACATTAAAAGAAAAGAATTATTCCAACAAGTCCTATTTTTTACCAATTAAATATAAGAGGATGCTTTATTGTTTATCGGCTGCTTTGTTTCTTATTGCCAGTTACATAACCCTGTATATGTACCGTGTTCTACTGAAGGGTACCCTTTACATCAAGGTTATTAGCCGATTATTCTTCTGATCGACTCTCCCTAATTATATCATTATATTTTATCATTTCTATTTTTCTTACTTTTCTACGAACTTATAACATCGTAACCATCAAAACGATTTCTATTACACGCATTATCGTAGATATAATGCCCTCTGTTCTCACATTTCAATACATACTTTTTAATCCGGTGTATGCGCTTTTGTACGCAAAGTGGATATTTTTTATCAAGAGAATATATATTCCCTTCTTCCACATTTCTATTATTACAATGATGGGAATGTCAAAATCTGACATCCAGTAGTGCGTGCCTGTTTGATACTTAGAGAAAGGGAGAGGGGAGGGGGAGAGAGAGGGAGAGAGAGAGAGAAAGCGAGGGAGAGAAAGAGAGAGAGAGAGAGTATGGGAGAATGAGAGAGATCTTATATGTGAACTTAGAAACAGAAATAAAATATTTAAAATCAAATTTATACGCTTATACTTTGTTACAAGGATACTTTTGAGAAAAGTATATGTATTTTGGTGAAAACTTTAGGAGATGGATATAAATGTATGTCTCTATTATGGCTAATCAAAAGAAACATTTTATTAGTAGCATCTAAAATATGTTGATATATAAGTAATGTTCAATAGTATTTAGATGATCTACGTATTAAACAAGTAAAATTAGTAAATCATATGAAACAATATAATTTAAACTAGTTCGTTTATTACGTACTAATGGGCGGAGTTTGCCATGATTGGCATGCCTATGTTGAAGCCTATTTGCAAGTGAAACTAATCAGTGTGACGAAATATTAAGAATGCATATGTCTTTTGTACTGTGTCGATACTTGTAAATATTACAAAACGACTGATTTTCGGCAAAAATATAACTTAAAGTTATCTGCAGTATAAAATTCGTTAAAGTTATCAATCTGTGTTTATACCGAGTGCTAAACTATAACTGCATTTTTGCTAGTTGTATATAATCATTCTTATTTCAATATTTCAACAAAAATTGCCTTTATCAAGAACCGAAAATAAATCTTGATCAGTAATGAGATAAAACAAAATGGCTATACTGAATGACAAAAAGTTGTAAAGGCAAGTTTTCTTTCGAAATTGCATCAAAATCAAAGGGCCGAAAGCACTGGAAGTACTTGTTGTTCGATTATCAATCTTTCTTAATTTCATTAACACCTCTCGCAGGAAAAGTACAAACAGGAGGTGTAAACTAAGACCGGACTGCACTTATTTGCAGGCTGATCTCTGTCTATACCTCCTGTCAAAACCGAAATATTCCGGATTTAGCATTAATCAAGAAATATTTTGCGGCCAATAAAGCATCATTGATCACTCTATATAAATATTAATGTATCTCAATTTAATTGTGTGCTTTGACTAAGTTCTGTCCGGTGTAATAGCGTGTGCTATACGGTTTTGACCGACTTGTACGCTAATGTGATCATATGTACATGTGTTTACATTTTCTATCAGGATCATGATGGGTTCTATTATTCAAATAATTCATTAAGACCGGATTTGACATTGACCGACATGTATGTGAAGTTTTTTGTTGCATTGGCGACTTAAACATCGTAGCTGCTGCTTATTTAATATGTAGCTACGACGCTTAGGTCGCAAGCCAACCGTTTCACTTTTTATTGCGTTATTACTGGCCATAAGTTTGTTCAAAATTACTTTGTTTAATATCAAAGTGAACCCTCCAGTCGGAGTTGGCGTGACCATAAATCCGTCAATTTACCAAATACATGGGTCATGGAATTAAATTTCGATTTATATGTTATTTTTTATTTATTTTTATTTATTTATTTATTTTTTATTTTATTTTTTTTTATTTTTTTTTAATTTTTTTATTTTTGAAACAATGAAGTTGAACAGAAGAAATGAATGAATAATCCTTGGCGCAAGGTGCTAGTAAAGGTTGAAATTGAAGGACAGAATACAAGACCCATTGACGCTCAAGGTAATTAATTATTACAAAGTAACTAATGCTGTAACAACCTTTAAAAGCTAACAATATGCAGTGCACAAAAAGTTATTTTAAAAGCATCACAATTACCCTTACTTAAGAACGAAAACGACACTAGTTAGCCTGAGATATGAGGCTAAAGTTACAATGCTAAAAATTCAAACCCATGCAGAGTTTAATGTGAAAACATAATGTAAAAACATCTACCACAACCAATGTGATCTTCTGTCGCTTGAAAAGTAGATCGGATCTGACCATCAATTAATACGCCCGATTGGGGGAGCAGGACGAAGGCGAGATATGACCCATTGAAAGCTGTCGGCTTGATGTACAGTACTTTCGTGTTTGGCAAAATTATCAAAACTTGACAAGTGAATGGAAAGAAAGAAAGGAGATATATAATATATTGGAAATTATTAAACATATATAATCAAAACATATAAGGTGTTTGTTTCATACCAAAATAATGTTACTTATTCTAGAGTAACAATGTTAAAACTGTCCGGTTAGACATAGTTCCTGTATAAAGCTGATAAGCGAAGCTGTCGGTTTTACGCACGATTGGAATATTTTGTTTAACAAATTAATTGGTCATTCATAGGATCATATTCGCACTGTCTGAAAACAGTTTGGTCGTGCTTGGAATTAGTGTCTTTATATTTTTACCTCCGAATTCTACCCAAAGGATGCAACGTCTACATACCGCTTTTGAGAGGTGTATATAATCATGTGAACCTGGTAAACGACCACCCGCCCTCTCTCGCTCTCTTTATCTGGAGAGTATAAAGCGCATAATTGGTCTGTGTGGTAGAATACTCACATTGCATGCAAGAGCCTCCTAGTTCGAACCTGGCTATACTCTCCATTTCCCCATCTCTCTCACTCTCTAGCTCTCTCTCGCTAGATCCACTGGCTGAAAGCCAGCGAGCTTTTGTCATGATGTGGTTTCCGTCGTCCGTCCGTCTGTCAACTTTTACTTTAAAATCTTCTCAGAAAGTACTGAACATAATTCAACAAAACTCAACCCAAATTCACAGGAAGGATCCCTTCGAAGCATTTTGATCGGGTGGAAATATATAACGATATATACCTGTAAATATATCGTTACAATACCTCAACGGGTAGTGTCCCTTAGCGCACCTCCGATAATTCGACCATCAAACTTTTTCTGCCCAGATTATATATCTCCTGTATACATATCTCAGGCTTTCAGCGCTTTGATTTATTTTAATGCAACAATGTACTTTTCATTACACACTGAAGTATCACTGAGTGTGAAAGATTTCTATTGTATTCCTGGAAATCATCTGGAAATTGCGTTATTCATACATGCATACGAGAATATGAGTTTTTCGTCGTTGGTTGCGCAAAATGTCGTAACTACAACTTGAATAAAGCTGTACGTACGACATTTTACTCGCCCAACGACGATTTAAATTCTTTTGAAGTTCATATTGCTTTGGATTAACTTAACTAAGAGTAACTTAATCATAACTGTAGCAATACAATAATATAACACAATACAGTCTATTCAGTATAGCCGCCGTCATAGCGCTCAAATTAACTAACAAAACTGTGTTTCAACAACCAATCAGGTACCTGGAATCATAGTTCCAAACTATGATTTGAAACTATGATTTGACCAATGAGAAGGCTTCAATCGCAGTGTGGATAGAAACGGCCGCCATATTGTATAAACAATAGCTACAAGTTAATATTTTAACTTCATTACAAGATGTTCCATGTATTACGTAAAGACAGAGGTTTGTTTTGCGTCTATGATACAATAAAGTGGTGGAGGATGAAGGAGGGAGAAGAGGAAATGGGTCCCAATAAACGATTTTGAGAAGGAGTTCGAGCATGTGAGGAGGCTGGTGGACGCCCAAGGGTCGAAAAGGACTGGATGGGATTAATGAAGTTGTAATGGGGGTTGTATAGGTACGATAATATACTTTATATACTGAGCCAAGTTAACCTTAGAACGACAAACATCATGGGAATTAAGAGTAATGGCAAGTTAAACGGTACCCAAAATCACGAGCAGTTTCGCCATCAATTTGTTTTTTCTTGGCCTTGGGATCATAATAACCATCCTCTGTACTCTGGGTTTGTCTCAGAAGTTATTTTACGAAGATGAAAGAATTACAGTTGAGCCAAACCCTGAATAACAGGTAGTCAAACAGTAGCTTACATTGTTGTTAAGTACCACTGCTTAAATTATTTTTAAACATTAACTCTGACCTTAAGGCTTAAGGTCAGAGTTTTATAAGGATGATATTTTATCATTGGTTTAGTGTATTTTGCAATATGATGACATTTTACTCTACACTGCACTAAAGGAAATCAAGCTACCTATGGTACTTTGATGACATGTGTAGTTAATAATTAAAAATATTAATCTTTTGATTAATTTTCATACATAGATTATGTAAGATTGTCTATTTGTATCATTTTAATAGTTTAATTTGAAGATATTGCTGACACAGAATTTCAATATCAATTGTCTAGATTGACAAATCTTTTGGCCGTCATTTAAAGTCGTAATACAAAGGTGATTTTTCTGGTCCATTTGAAAACTATCATTTTAACAAAGTGTTGGCCTTAAAGGTAACGTTTTCTTAATTCAATAACACCAATCTGTTTGGTTCTTGTTTTTTTAGAAACTTTCAACATTACATTATTAGAAACACAAAGATATATTGTTTTCTAGTACATTTGTACCCAATTATGTTCAACCCCAAAATAAACTTCAAGTTTCATTTTAGTTTTTTAAATAATGTATGATTATCGAAGGATTATTTTCATACTTAATGTACTAATGTCTTCTAAATTCAAAGCCACAAGATAAGGGGTTTGAAAACAAAAGTAAGCATTCTCTTGCCAAGAAGATAAAATGTTCTCAAGTAAATCTAAATCTTAACAGCATAGTAACCGAAATATCTCGAGGGATTTACACTAACACCAGTTCTCGAGCAAGAGACAGGCAAATTTTAGGTAGGACTGGCAATATGTTGCATGTCATTCCGGCCTGTAGTCACTGGCTGATTACTAAATGTTAATTTAATTGCTTCTTTCTACAATTGAAAATTTTCATTACCAAAAGGAACTCATTGTTGGTCAACAAGAGATTGATTGTCACAAGTTCCTCCTTCTTTACCCGCAATGTTTTTCTGTAATATTTTTAGGTCTTTCGTAACCCTTTTTTTTACCTTTACAGTTTGTACAGACCTTATTTTCTAAATCATAAGATGCTGGCAACTCCAAGCTTTCTACACTCATATATCACAATGTGAAGAAGTGTCATGTTTACCGTTATTCTTCCATGCCCATTGTTATGTAATTTTGTTAACCCTTTCATAAAGGCAAAAAGTTAGACTATAGGCCAAATTTATAGCTACTGCAGACAAAATGAATGTTATTTTGAAAAAAAAATAAAGAACATTAAAGTACAGAAAATATGAAGAAAAAGGAGAAAATGTCAAGAAGAGATTGATTATCACAAGTTCCTCCTTCTTTACCCACATTGCTTTTTTGCAATACTTTTAGGTCTTTCATGGCTTAGTATGCATTTAAGCCTTGTAATGAATAAAATTCTGTTTAGAATTGAAATAAATGAAAGGAATGAATAGACTGGAAACACTAGATGTGGATGATTATTTCTATCCAAATATAAATCCCGATAAACAACCCTAGCTTGACAAAGATAAGCAGGTGGTGTAGACTAATACCAGACTGCACTTGTGAGTAGGTAGATATTAGCATATACATCCTGTCAAAACAGGAATATCCTGGGATCAGAAAGACAAGGCTTAAGTTTGAGTTTCATTTTGCTGAACAATATGTAAAGATTCCATGGAGGACTTGTTATAATCAGGGATAACCTATAAGAATTTGAACCAATAGGTCCTGCAGGCCTACGACAAAACTAGTTAGTAGCAAACTCTGATCTCCATGATGGACAAATTACATGGAACCTAGTCACTGAGCAAATTTGCTACCTTGGCCTGCATTCAATTTTAAACCAGCTAGACGGTGGACCCAATCACTATAGGTCAGCTTTAATGGATCTGGCTGATGCTAGGTGACCACCCAATTATACAATTTCTATAGAAGTCACATGCTTAAGAATGTAACCAGGCCAGTGTTGAGTGGCAGGGTTACCATGCTACCGGGAAAATGGGAAAAAATCTGGAATATCATGAAACCCATTCCCAGATGGGAAAAAGTCTCTCTTTTTAAAAGTGGGGAAAAAATAAAGATTATTTTTGGGTGATGCTTATTTGGCTTTTGATAAATGGCAAACACAGTTTCCAATTCAAGATCTCATTCAAAATTGGTGACAAGTATCCCCCTCCGTAAGGTTTTATCACTAAGTGTAAATTACATGTGGACCACTTAATTACATCACGATGTCTGCATTACTGAAGAAGAGAAAGAGATACTGGTGTTTGTTTCACCCAAAATTCAAGCATCATACTAAATTTTCTGCTAGAATTGGAAGTAGGTGTCTATTTTTACAAAATTCATGATTGGGGTACCTAAAATAAATCTTAAGGAGAAAATCTAAAGCAGCACCACAAGTGTACCAGTAACCGGATATGCATTAAATTTGGATGCAAAAGTAATAAAGGTATGGATTCAATTAAATGAAAATGTGAATTCTGTTTTAATAGACATTGAAATTTAACATGATATTGACTATCTAAATCCCTAGAAGCAATCAAATTTACACATTGTTTTATATAATTGTAGTTTTTTGAGATATAGATTTAAGGGTTTGGCATCAATAAAGTGTGTTCCGAGGGACTTCACAGTCAGTGCCATAACATTTTTTGCTCAAAGTTAAGGAGTCCCTTATTGGTCCCCCACCAGTTACCAGTTGGGGGACTATAGGTTTGCTTGAGTCTGTCTGTATGTCTGTCCGTCACACTTTTGTGCGGAACATGCGTCCTAAGCCATAAGTGCTAGCAACTTTAAACTTTATACACTTATAGATCACAATGTGGAGAAGTCTCATGTATAAGAGCCAAAACTCTACCATGCCCATTTTTTGAGTTATTGTCCTTTGTTGTTTTTACTGTTACTTTTTTTTGTCAGGATCATATCTCCTAAACAATAAGTGCTAGCAATTTCAATCTCTGCCACACCAGGTTTTGAGTCACTGCCCTTTGCAATTTTTACCTTTACATTTTTTTCCGGAACATATCTCAGCTCACCTGAGCACAAATTACAAGTTGAGCTATTGTGATCGGTTATTTTCTGTCGTCCGTCCTTCTGTCTGTCCACAATTTCTTTAATAATATCCTCTAATACCAGTTGGCCAATAAAAACTGAAACTTCTGAAAGGATATTCCTTGGATGAAGTTCTTCCAAAGTTGTTAAAAGAATTTCATTCCGTGAAAAAATCTGGTTGCCATGGTATTGGAAATAGGAAATTTTAGTAAATTTTAAAAATCTTCTTCAAAGCCAATAGGCCAATCAAGCTGAAACTCTACATGGATGTTCCTTGGGTGAAGCTCTACAAAAGTTGTTAAAAGAATTTCATTCCGTGAGAACTCTAATTGCGGTGGCATTTGGAAATGGGAAATTTTAGTAAATTTTTAAAAAATCTTCTCCTCCAAAACCAGTAGGACAATCACGCTGAAACTTTGCAGGGATGTTCCTTGGATAAAGATCTAAAAAAAGTGTTAAAAGAAATTCATTCTGTTAAAAACTCTAGTTGCCGCGGCATTTGAAAATTGGAAATTTTAGTAAATCCAGAGCTGAATCTTGGGCACAGGATTGTAGTTTTCACACGTTTAAATAGTTCAGGACGCAAAGACATAAGACCATGTGCCACTTGTCATGCAAAGTTTAAAAGGTTGGGGCATTATTAAATCAGTGGTGCGTTTACCATGAATCCATTTAGATGCTGTTGAAAAAAACAACCTAATTTCTATTGCATTGTGTAAAGCTGTTTATACCTACTCTGGAATAATCAATACTATTAATAAAATCCCTAGTCAGCTCCGTCAATAAAGTTACACTTCAATGAGTACAGCCCAAAGGTAATAATGTGTAGGAATGCTGAGGCCATAGAATCGATTCACATTTTAGATATATGCTTTATCCAATTGGATTTCACATTTCTTTTCGACACAATTCAGTCGGCCCCAGCTTCAGAAGTCGTATTTTGATTAAGCATTTTCCAGCAGGACCTAAGAAAGATAGTTGTCGGATTATAAATGAATAAGAAGCTAGTACGAAAAATAGATATTATTCTATGGTCCATGTCTGGTGAATGGATTAGCGTCGCAAATTTGGAATGATACACAAACAGTTTTATAGTCTTTTGGGGAATTTTGATTTTCTCTTTCGGAAATTTCATTTATTCATACATGTCCCTTTTAAAAATGTGTCAATCAAAACATCAATTTTCAACAACATCTGATTGTCGTCGATAGGCGGTCAAGTCTTGCGAGTACAACTTCATTGAAGCTGTACTTCAGCATGCCCACTGGGTTTTCCTTTTGGGGGTATATGTACCCCTTAGGTTTTGAAATGGGGGTACAAAGAAAAATCTGGGGGTACGGTGTACCTTTTACTTTGAGAATTCAGGGTACACCATACGAATATGAACCCTTTTCCAAATGACAATGTTTTGGTTATATACTTTGTTAATAATCAATAAATAAGTGCTACACGTTATGTTCAAGTTTCAGATAAATATAGAGAGAAGGATAGTAAACTTTTTTTTTAAAAGCTGATTTATGACAATGCACTTTTTCTTAACTATTAGATTTTGGAACGGTTGAATGGGGTATGAGAGCTATGGCTAAACAACTCCAACATGATTTTAAGAGGTTGGGGATGACATTTTGGAGCAGGCCAAACCAGGCATGTCAGCTCAAGCCTCGTTGTTAGCTCAAACTCTGGTATTGAAACGATTCTCGTACAGAAAATATCAAATGGCCTTATTACTGTCTAAAGGTCACTATTTGTGGAGAAATAGACTAGGTTTTTTATGACATTTTGCAGTCAGCAAATGACGTAGCTAAACAAAACTAGAATGTTAAATAAGCGGTCCGACTAACATGTACAACGAAACTTACGAGAGCAACCAATTTCAAATCAAATTCTATATTATGAATTATTGTTATTTTCTTGCCCAAAACGCGTAAATATCTTGCGTTTTGTTTGAAAACTAGCACAACTTTGGACTTAATTCAAAACAAAATGGTGAGGCCCTCATGATCCTTATACGAACTTTTAAAACTGCTGGTTCCCCCATTCTCAAGAAAGAAGTGATGGTTCCCGTCGCATGAAAGGGAAATCACTTACTACCGATATGATTTTGTTCTACTTGGCTTGCAATTTTTGGGTTTTTAGGAAAAAAATACGCACGTAGAGTTTCTCGTTTTATACGCTAATAATTTTAAATGCACTCACACGTAATGGCATTTTTGTTTCTACGTTCATTTGGTTTTTTGTACGTTCATGCACGTCTTGGTGTAAGATTTGTACATGAACCAGGGTAATTGTATGTAAAGGGGAACACTGGAACTTACGATATTTTGGTCCCATATATTACATAGAGTGATGCCATTGTGAACCACAATTGTTCACATTTCATTCTCTCTTGATTTGCAATAGTAAATACAGCAGCCTGTATATCAGGTAAACTAGCAGTGGGAATGGACCATATTTAAAGCTCTACCAGATCACTCAAAATTGCTCATCTTGATAACTTATCTTAGAAAGCAAAGAGCAATAAAAGAAATGTGTGTTTCCAAAAGATCCTTCTTTTGTCACCTGTGTTTTATGTGCCCTTTTTTTTATACGCCGCCGGTGGCGGTTGTATATTGGCATCATCTTCTCAGTCTGTCCGTCTGTACGTCCACTTTTCTCGTGAGCGCAACTCCTCCTAAGTTTGTGGCTGGATCTTTTTGAAACTTGGTGGATGTTATCACCTTAATTGGTAGATGTGCAAGAAGTAAGGATTTTATGGTTCATTGATTTTTGCCTCAGTTATGCCCCCTTTAAACTTAGCCTCTGGGGCTAGTTGAAATTGCAGCCTTGTGAATGCAACTCCTCCAAAGTTTCTAGCTGGATCTTTTTGAAACTTGGTCAATGTTATCACCTAAATTGATAGATGTGCATGAAGTAAGGAAATTATGGTTCATTGATTTTTGCCTCAGTTATGCCCCCTTAAAACTAAGTATCTTGGGCTTATTGAAATTGCAGCCTTGTGAATGCAACTCCTCCTAAGTTTCTAACTGGATCTAAATGAAACTTGGTCAATGTTATCACCTTAATTGATAGATATGCATGAAGTAAGGATTTTATGGTTCATTGATTTTTGCTTCAGTTATTCTTCCTAAAAACTTAGTCTCTTTGGCTTATTGAAATTGCAGCCTTGTGAATGCAACTTCTCCTAAGTTTCTGGCTGGATCTTTTTGAAACTTGGTGGATGTTATCACCTTAATTGGTAGATGTACAAGAAGTAAGGATTTCATGGTTCAATGCTATTAGCCTCAGTTATGCCCCCTTAAGACTTAGTCTCTGGGGCTTATTGAAATTGCAGCCATGTGAATGCAACTCCTCCAAAGTTTCTGATTGGATCTAAATGAAACTTGGTGGATGTTATCACCTTAATTGGTAGATGTGCATGAAATAAGGATTTTACGGTTCATTAATTTTTCCCTGACTAATGCCCCCTTAAAACTTAGTC
The DNA here is from genome assembly GCA_946902895.1 of Fragum fragum. Lineage (NCBI taxonomy): Eukaryota > Metazoa > Mollusca > Bivalvia > Cardiida > Cardiidae > Fragum > Fragum fragum. Next base: position 14,898,153 of record OX336375.1, on the reverse strand, counting down.
TCTTGGGCTTATTGAAATTACAGCCTTGTGAATGCAACTCCTCTTAACTTTTTGTCTTGATTTGAATGAAACATGGTGGATGTTATAACCTTAATTGATAGATGTGCATGAAGTAAGGATTCTATGGTTCATTGATTTTTGCAAGAGTTATGCCCCCCTGAAAACTTAGTCTCTTGGGCTTATAGAAATTGCAGCCTTGTGAATGCAACTCCTCCTAACTTTTGGTCTTGATTTAAATGAAATTTGGTCAATGTCATCACCATAATTTGTAGGTGTACATGGATCAAGGATTTTATGGTTCATTGATTTTTGCAAGAGTTAAGCCCCTTGACACTTAGTCTCAGGGCCCATTCAATCAATCAATCATAACAAACAGTTTGAACTTGACAATTTCAAAAGGTAGTCTGCATATGTTTTGAATTTGGTTCTGTCAAAATAAGTAGTGTCTACAATTATTTTCGTGAAACAGCAGCAAAGTGGCGGCGTATATTGTGACTATGGCACTCTTGTTTTAAGCTCTATTGGCCAAACCACTAGAGCCATAGCGATGGCTTTTTCCCGTCTGGCGTCAGTGCATCTGTCGTCCGTCTGTTAAACTTTTCCTTGTTTACGTGATAGAGTCCACAATTTTCATCGGATTCCCTTCAAACTTTCACAGAATTATTGTACCATCATAAGGATCGTTCCTTTCGAAATTGGGTCAGATCCTTCAAGAAACATTGGGAAAGGGGCCTAATTAAAACTTAATTAAAAAATCTTCGTTTGCGCGATAGAGTCCACAGTTTTCATCAGCTTCTCTTCAAACTTTCACAGAATGATTGTACCATCATAAGGATCGTTCCTTTCGAAAATGGGTATGATCCGCCATGAAACACTGGAAAAGGGGCCTTATGAAAATTTAATTGAAAATTCCATTTAAAATCCTCGTTTACACGATAGAGTCCACAGTTTTCAACAGATTCTCTGCAAACTTTCACAGAATGATTGTACCATCATAAGGATCGTTCCTTTCGAAAATGGATATGATCCGTCATGAAACACTGGAAAAGGGGCCTTATGAAAGTTTAATTAAAAATTCCATTTAAAATCCTCGTTTACACGATAGAGTCCACAGTGGCGCAAGGTGCTAGTAAAGGTTGAAATTGAAGGACAGAATACAAGACCCATTGACGCTCAAGGTAATTAATTATTACAAAGTAACTAATGCTGTAACAACCTTTAAAAGCTAACAATATGCAGTGCACAAAAAGTTATTTTAAAAGCATCACAATTACCCTTACTTAAGAACGAAAACGACACTAGTTAGCCTGAGATTGCGTAGGCAATATGAGGCTAAAGTTACAATGCTAAAAATTCAAACCCATGCAGAGTTTAATGTGAAAACATAATGTAAAAACATCTACCACAACCAATGTGATCTTCTGTCGCTTGAAAAGTAGATCGGATCTGACCATCAATTAATACGCCCGATTGGGGGAGCAGGACGAAGGCGAGATATGACCCATTGAAAGCTGTCGGCTTGATGTACAGTACTTTCGTGTTTGGCAAAATTATCAAAACTTGACAAGTGAATGGAAAGAAAGAAAGGAGATATATAATATATTGGAAATTATTAAACATATATAATCAAAACATATAAGGTGTTTGTTTCATACCAAAATAATGTTACTTATTCTAGAGTAACAATGTTAAAACTGTCCGGTTAGACATAGTTCCTGTATAAAGCTGATAAGCGAAGCTGTCGGTTTTACGCACGATTGGAATATTTTGTTTAACAAATTAATTGGTCATTCATAGGATCATATTCGCACTGTCTGAAAACAGTTTGGTCGTGCTTGGAATTAGTGTCTTTATATTTTTACCTCCGAATTCTACCCAAAGGATGCAACGTCTACATACCGCTTTTGAGAGGTGTATATAATCATGTGAACCTGGTAAACGACCACCCGCCCTCTCTCGCTCTCTTTATCTGGAGAGTATAAAGCGCATAATTGGTCTGTGTGGTAGAATACTCACATTGCATGCAAGAGCCTCCTAGTTCGAACCTGGCTATACTCTCCATTTCCCCATCTCTCTCACTCTCTAGCTCTCTCTCGCTAGATCCACTGGCTGAAAGCCAGCGAGCTTTTGTCATGATGTGGTTTCCGTCGTCCGTCCGTCTGTCAACTTTTACTTTAAAATCTTCTCAGAAAGTACTGAACATAATTCAACAAAACTCAACCCAAATTCACAGGAAGGATCCCTTCGAAGCATTTTGATCGGGTGGAAATATATAACGATATATACCTGTAAATATATCGTTACAATACCTCAACGGGTAGTGTCCCTTAGCGCACCTCCGATAATTCGACCATCAAACTTTTTCTGCCCAGATTATATATCTCCTGTATACATATCTCAGGCTTTCAGCGCTTTGATTTATTTTAATGCAACAATGTACTTTTCATTACACACTGAAGTATCACTGAGTGTGAAAGATTTCTATTGTATTCCTGGAAATCATCTGGAAATTGCGTTATTCATACATGCATACGAGAATATGAGTTTTTCGTCGTTGGTTGCGCAAAATGTCGTAACTACAACTTGAATAAAGCTGTACGTACGACATTTTACTCGCCCAACGACGATTTAAATTCTTTTGAAGTTCATATTGCTTTGGATTAACTTAACTAAGAGTAACTTAATCATAACTGTAGCAATACAATAATATAACACAATACAGTCTATTCAGTATAGCCGCCGTCATAGCGCTCAAATTAACTAACAAAACTGTGTTTCAACAACCAATCAGGTACCTGGAATCATAGTTCCAAACTATGATTTGAAACTATGATTTGACCAATGAGAAGGCTTCAATCGCAGTGTGGATAGAAACGGCCGCCATATTGTATAAACAATAGCTACAAGTTAATATTTTAACTTCATTACAAGATGTTCCATGTATTACGTAAAGACAGAGGTTTGTTTTGCGTCTATGATACAATAAAGTGGTGGAGGATGAAGGAGGGAGAAGAGGAAATGGGTCCCAATAAACGATTTTGAGAAGGAGTTCGAGCATGTGAGGAGGCTGGTGGACGCCCAAGGGTCGAAAAGGACTGGATGGGATTAATGAAGTTGTAATGGGGGTTGTATAGGTACGATAATATACTTTATATACTGAGCCAAGTTAACCTTAGAACGACAAACATCATGGGAATTAAGAGTAATGGCAAGTTAAACGGTACCCAAAATCACGAGCAGTTTCGCCATCAATTTGTTTTTTCTTGGCCTTGGGATCATAATAACCATCCTCTGTACTCTGGGTTTGTCTCAGAAGTTATTTTACGAAGATGAAAGAATTACAGTTGAGCCAAACCCTGAATAACAGGTAGTCAAACAGTAGCTTACATTGTTGTTAAGTACCACTGCTTAAATTATTTTTAAACATTAACTCTGACCTTAAGGCTTAAGGTCAGAGTTTTATAAGGATGATATTTTATCATTGGTTTAGTGTATTTTGCAATATGATGACATTTTACTCTACACTGCACTAAAGGAAATCAAGCTACCTATGGTACTTTGATGACATGTGTAGTTAATAATTAAAAATATTAATCTTTTGATTAATTTTCATACATAGATTATGTAAGATTGTCTATTTGTATCATTTTAATAGTTTAATTTGAAGATATTGCTGACACAGAATTTCAATATCAATTGTCTAGATTGACAAATCTTTTGGCCGTCATTTAAAGTCGTAATACAAAGGTGATTTTTCTGGTCCATTTGAAAACTATCATTTTAACAAAGTGTTGGCCTTAAAGGTAACGTTTTCTTAATTCAATAACACCAATCTGTTTGGTTCTTGTTTTTTTAGAAACTTTCAACATTACATTATTAGAAACACAAAGATATATTGTTTTCTAGTACATTTGTACCCAATTATGTTCAACCCCAAAATAAACTTCAAGTTTCATTTTAGTTTTTTAAATAATGTATGATTATCGAAGGATTATTTTCATACTTAATGTACTAATGTCTTCTAAATTCAAAGCCACAAGATAAGGGGTTTGAAAACAAAAGTAAGCATTCTCTTGCCAAGAAGATAAAATGTTCTCAAGTAAATCTAAATCTTAACAGCATAGTAACCGAAATATCTCGAGGGATTTACACTAACACCAGTTCTCGAGCAAGAGACAGGCAAATTTTAGGTAGGACTGGCAATATGTTGCATGTCATTCCGGCCTGTAGTCACTGGCTGATTACTAAATGTTAATTTAATTGCTTCTTTCTACAATTGAAAATTTTCATTACCAAAAGGAACTCATTGTTGGTCAACAAGAGATTGATTGTCACAAGTTCCTCCTTCTTTACCCGCAATGTTTTTCTGTAATATTTTTAGGTCTTTCGTAACCCTTTTTTTTACCTTTACAGTTTGTACAGACCTTATTTTCTAAATCATAAGATGCTGGCAACTCCAAGCTTTCTACACTCATATATCACAATGTGAAGAAGTGTCATGTTTACCGTTATTCTTCCATGCCCATTGTTATGTAATTTTGTTAACCCTTTCATAAAGGCAAAAAGTTAGACTATAGGCCAAATTTATAGCTACTGCAGACAAAATGAATGTTATTTTGAAAAAAAAATAAAGAACATTAAAGTACAGAAAATATGAAGAAAAAGGAGAAAATGTCAAGAAGAGATTGATTATCACAAGTTCCTCCTTCTTTACCCACATTGCTTTTTTGCAATACTTTTAGGTCTTTCATGGCTTAGTATGCATTTAAGCCTTGTAATGAATAAAATTCTGTTTAGAATTGAAATAAATGAAAGGAATGAATAGACTGGAAACACTAGATGTGGATGATTATTTCTATCCAAATATAAATCCCGATAAACAACCCTAGCTTGACAAAGATAAGCAGGTGGTGTAGACTAATACCAGACTGCACTTGTGAGTAGGTAGATATTAGCATATACATCCTGTCAAAACAGGAATATCCTGGGATCAGAAAGACAAGGCTTAAGTTTGAGTTTCATTTTGCTGAACAATATGTAAAGATTCCATGGAGGACTTGTTATAATCAGGGATAACCTATAAGAATTTGAACCAATAGGTCCTGCAGGCCTACGACAAAACTAGTTAGTAGCAAACTCTGATCTCCATGATGGACAAATTACATGGAACCTAGTCACTGAGCAAATTTGCTACCTTGGCCTGCATTCAATTTTAAACCAGCTAGACGGTGGACCCAATCACTATAGGTCAGCTTTAATGGATCTGGCTGATGCTAGGTGACCACCCAATTATACAATTTCTATAGAAGTCACATGCTTAAGAATGTAACCAGGCCAGTGTTGAGTGGCAGGGTTACCATGCTACCGGGAAAATGGGAAAAAATCTGGAATATCATGAAACCCATTCCCAGATGGGAAAAAGTCTCTCTTTTTAAAAGTGGGGAAAAAATAAAGATTATTTTTGGGTGATGCTTATTTGGCTTTTGATAAATGGCAAACACAGTTTCCAATTCAAGATCTCATTCAAAATTGGTGACAAGTATCCCCCTCCGTAAGGTTTTATCACTAAGTGTAAATTACATGGGGACCACTTAATTACATCACGATGTCTGCATTACTGAAGAAGAGAAAGAGATACTGGTGTTTGTTTCACCCAAAATTCAAGCATCATACTAAATTTTCTGCTAGAATTGGAAGTAGGTGTCTATTTTTACAAAATTCATGATTGGGGTACCTAAAATAAATCTTAAGGAGAAAATCTAAAGCAGCACCACAAGTGTACCAGTAACCGGATATGCATTAAATTTGGATGCAAAAGTAATAAAGGTATGGATTCAATTAAATGAAAATGTGAATTCTGTTTTAATAGACATTGAAATTTAACATGATATTGACTATCTAAATCCCTAGAAGCAATCAAATTTACACATTGTTTTATATAATTGTAGTTTTTTGAGATATAGATTTAAGGGTTTGGCATCAATAATGTGTGTTCCGAGGGACTTCACAGTCAGTGCCATAACATTTTTTGCTCAAAGTTAAGGAGTCCCTTATTGGTCCCCCACCAGTTACCAGTTGGGGGACTATAGGTTTGCTTGAGTCTGTCTGTATGTCTGTCCGTCACACTTTTGTGCGGAACATGCGTCCTAAGCCATAAGTGCTAGCAACTTTACACTTTATACACTTATAGATCACAATGTGGAGAAGTCTCATGTATAAGAGCCAAAACTCTACCATGCCCATTTTTTGAGTTATTGTCCTTTGTTGTTTTTACTGTTACTTTTTTTTGTCAGGATCATATCTCCTAAACAATAAGTGCTAGCAATTTCAATCTCTGCCACACCAGGTTTTGAGTCACTGCCCTTTGTAATTTTTACCTTTACATTTTTTTCCGGAACATATCTCAGCTCACCTGAGCACAAATTACAAGTTGAGCTATTGTGATCGGTTATTTTCTGTCGTCCGTCCTTCTGTCTGTCCACAATTTCTTTAATAATATCCTCTAGTACCAGTTGGCCAATAAAAACTGAAACTTCTGAAAGGATATTCCTTGGATGAAGTTCTTCCAAAGTTGTTAAAAGAATTTCATTCCGTGAAAAAATCTGGTTGCCATGGTATTTGGAAATAGGAAATTTTAGTAAATTTTAAAAATCTTCTTCAAAGCCAATAGGCCAATCAAGCTGAAACTCTACATGGATGTTCCTTGGGTGAAGCTCTACAAAAGTTGTTAAAAGAATTTCATTCCGTGAAAACTCTAATTGCGGTGGCATTTGGAAATGGGAAATTTTAGTAAATTTTTAAAAAATCTTCTCCTCCAAAACCAGTAGGCCAATCACGCTGAAACTTTGCAGGGATGTTCCTTGGATAAAGATCTAAAAAAAGTGTTAAAAGAAATTCATTCTGTTAAAAACTCTAGTTGCCGCGGCATTTGAAAATTGGAAATTTTAGTAAATCCAGAGCTGAATCTTGGGCACAGGATTGTAGTTTTCACACGTTTAAATAGTTCAGGACGCAAAGACATAAGACCATGTGCCACTTGTCATGCAAAGTTTAAAAGGTTGGGGCATTATTAAATCAGTGGTGCGTTTACCATGAATCCATTTAGATGCTGTTGAAAAAAACAACCTAATTTCTATTGCATTGTGTAAAGCTGTTTATACCTACTCTGGAATAATCAATACTATTAATAAAATCCCTAGTCAGCTCCGTCAATAAAGTTACACTTCAATGAGTACAGCCCAAAGGTAATAATGTGTAGGAATGCTGAGGCCATAGAATCGATTCACATTTTAGATATATGCTTTATCCAATTGGATTTCACATTTCTTTTCGACACAATTCAGTCGGCCCCAGCTTCAGAAGTCGTATTTTGATTAAGCATTTTCCAGCAGGACCTAAGAAAGATAGTTGTCGGATAATAAATGAATAAGAAGCTAGTACGAAAAATAGATATTATTCTATGGTCCATGTCTGGTGAATGGATTAGCGTCGCAAATTTGGAATGATACACAAACAGTTTTATAGTCTTTTTGGGAATTTTGATTTTCTCTTTCGGAAATTTCATTTATTCATACATGTCCCTTTTAAAAATGTGTCAATCAAAACATCAATTTTCAACAACATCTGATTGTCGTCGATAGGCGGTCAAGTCTTGCGAGTACAACTTCATTGAAGCTGTACTTCAGCATGCCCACTGGGTTTTCCTTTTGGGGGTATATGTACCCCTTAGGTTTTGAAATGGGGGTACAAAGAAAAATCTGGGGGTACGGTGTACCTTTTACTTTGAGAATTCAGGGTACACCATACGAATATGAACCCTTTTCCAAATGACAATGTTTTGGTTATATACTTTGTTAATAATCAATAAATAAGTGCTACACGTTATGTTCAAGTTTCAGATAAATATAGAGAGAAGGATAGTAAACTTTTTTTGTTAAAAGCTGATTTATGACAATGCACTTTTTCTTAACTATTAGATTTTGGAACAGTTGAATGGGGTATGAGAGCTATGGCTAAACAACTCCAACATGATTTTAAGAGGTTGGGGATGACATTTTGGAGCAGGCCAAACCAGGCATGTCAGCTCAAGCCTCGTTGTTAGCTCAAACTCTGGTATTGAAACGATTCTCGTACAGAAAATATCAAATGGCCTTATTACTGTCTAAAGGTCACTATTTGTGGAGAAATAGACTAGGTTTTTTATGACATTTTGCAGTCAGCAAATGACGTAGCTAAACAAAACTAGAATGTTAAATAAGCGGTCCGACTAACATGTACAACGAAACTTACGAGAGCAACCAATTTCAAATCAAATTCTATATTATGAATTATTGTTATTTTCTTGCCCAAAACGCGTAAATATCTTGCGTTTTGTTTGAAAACTAGCACAACTTTGGACTTAATTCAAAACAAAATGGTGAGGCCCTCATGATCCTTATACGAACTTTTAAAACTGCTGGTTGCCCCATTCTCAAGAAAGAAGTGATGGTTCCCGTCGCATGAAAGGGAAATCACTTACTACCGATATGATTTTGTTCTACTTGGCTTGCAATATTTGGGTTTTTAGGAAAAAAATACGCACGTAGAGTTTCTCGTTTTATACGCTAATAATTTTAAATGCACTCACACGTAATGGCATTTTTGTTTCTACGTTCATTTGGTTTTTTGTACGTTCATGCACGTCTTGGTGTAAGATTTGTACATGAACCAGGGTAATTGTATGTAAAGGGGAACACTGGAACTTACGATATTTTGGTCCCATATATTACATAGAGTGATGCCATTGTGAACCACAATTGTTCACATTTCATTCTCTCTTGATTTGCAATAGTAAATACAGCAGCCTGTATATCAGGTAAACTAGCAGTGGGAATGGACCATATTTAAAGCTCTACCAGATCACTCAAAATTGCTCATCTTGATAACTTATCTTAGAAAGCAAAGAACAATAAAAGAAATGTGTGTTTCCAAAAGATCCTTCTTTTGTCACCTGTGTTTTATGTGCCCTTTTTTTTATACGCCGCCGGTGGCGGTTGTATATTGGCATCATCTTCTCAGTCTGTCCGTCTGTACGTCCACTTTTCTCGTGAGCGCAACTCCTCCTAAGTTTGTGGCTGGATCTTTTTGAAACTTGGTGGATGTTATCACCTTAATTGGTAGATGTGCAAGAAGTAAGGATTTTATGGTTCATTGATTTTTGCCTCAGTTATGCCCCCTTTAAACTTAGCCTCTGGGGCTAGTTGAAATTGCAGCCATGTGAATGCAACTCCTCCAAAGTTTCTAGCTGGATCTTTTTGAAACTTGGTCAATGTTATCACCTAAATTGATAGATGTGCATGAAGTAAGGAAATTATGGTTCATTGATTTTTGCCTCAGTTATGCCCCCTTAAAACTAAGTATCTTGGGCTTATTGAAATTGCAGCCTTGTGAATGCAACTCCTCCTAAGTTTCTAACTGGATCTAAATGAAACTTGGTCAATGTTATCACCTTAATTGATAGATATGCATGAAGTAAGGATTTTATGGTTCATTGATTTTTGCTTCAGTTATTCTTCCTAAAAACTTAGTCTCTTGGGCTTATTGAAATTGCAGCCTTGTGAATGCAACTTCTCCTAAGTTTCTGGCTGGATCTTTTTGAAACTTGGTGGATGTTATCACCTTAATTGGTAGATGTGCAAGAAGTAAGGATTTCATGGTTCAATGCTATTAGCCTCAGTTATGCCCCCTTAAGACTTAGTCTCTGGGGCTTATTGAAATTGCAGCCATGTGAATGCAACTCCTCCAAAGTTTCTGATTGGATCTAAATGAAACTTGGTGGATGTTATCACCTTAATTGGTAGATGTGCATGAAATAAGGATTTTACGGTTCATTAATTTTTCCCTGACTAATGCCCCCTTAAAACTTAGTATCTTGGGCTTATTGAAATTACAGCCTTGTGAATGCAACTCCTCTTAACTTTTTGTCTTGATTTGAATGAAACATGGTGGATGTTATAACCTTAATTGATAGATGTGCATGAAGTAAGGATTCTATGGTTCATTGATTTTTGCAAGAGTTATGCCCCCTGAAAACTTAGTCTCTTGGGCTTATAGAAATTGCAGCCTTGTGAATGCAACTCCTCCTAACTTTTGGTCTTGATTTAAATGAAATTTGGTCAATGTCATCACCATAATTTGTAGGTGTACATGGATCAAGGATTTTATGGTTCATTGATTTTTGCAAGAGTTAAGCCCCTTGACACTTAGTCTCAGGGCCCATTCAATCAATCAATCATAACAAACAGTTTGAACTTGACAATTTCAAAAGGTAGTCTGCATATGTTTTGAATTTGGTTCTGTCAAAATAAGTAGTGTCTACAATTATTTTCGTGAAACAGCAGCAAAGTGGCGGCGTATATTGTGACTATGGCACTCTTGTTTTAAGCTCTATTGGCCAAACCACTAGAGCCATAGCGATGGCTTTTTCCCGTCTGGCGTCAGTGCATCTGTCGTCCGTCTGTTAAACTTTTCCTTGTTTACGTGATAGAGTCCACAATTTTCATCGGATTCCCTTCAAACTTTCACAGAATTATTGTACCATCATAAGGATCGTTCCTTTCGAAATTGGGTCAGATCCTTCAAGAAACATTTGGAAAGGGGCCTAATTAAAACTTAATTAAAAAATCTTCGTTTGCGCGATAGAGTCCACAGTTTTCATCAGCTTCTCTTCAAACTTTCACAGAATGATTGTACCATCATAAGGATCGTTCCTTTCGAAAATGGGTATGATCCGCCATGAAACACTGGAAAAGGGGCCTTATGAAAATTAAATTGAAAATTCCATTTAAAATCCTCGTTTACACGATAGAGTCCACAGTTTTCAACAGATTCTCTTCAAACTTTCACAGAATGATTGTACCATCATAAGGATCGTTCCTTTCGAAAATGGATATGATCCGTCATGAAACACTGGAAAAGGGGCCTTATGAAAGTTTAATTAAAAATTCCATTTAAAATCCTCGTTTACACGATAGAGTCCACAGTTTTCAACAGATTCTCTTCAAACTTTCACAGAATGATTGTACCATCATAAGGATCGTTCCTTTCGAAAATGGGTATGATCCGTCATGAAACACTTGAAAAGGGGCCCTATGAAAATTTAATTAAAAAGTCCTCATTAACACTCTAGAGTCCACAGTTTTCATCAGATTCTCTTCAAACTTTCACAGAATGATTGTACCACCGTAAGGATTGTTCCTTCCGAAATTGGGTATGATCCCTCAAGAAACATGGGAAAAGGGGCCTTATGGAAATTTGATTTAAAAATCCTCATTAATAATCTAGAGCCAACAACTTTCACAGAATGATTGTACCATCATAAGGATTGTTCCTTTTGGAATCGGATTTGATTCCACAAGAAACATAGGAAAAGGGGCCTTATTAAAAGTTTAATTCAAAGATCTTTATTTACACTCTATTGTCCACAGTTTTCATCTGATCGACTTCAAACTTTCACAGAATGATTGTACCATCATAAGAATTGTTCCTTTCAAAATTCTACGGTGGCACTCATACTTTCCGACTATTTGTCTCTCAACAATGGGTCGATAATCGTAGACCTATGTGAGATAGCAGTTGGAGGCTAGGAAGGAATGTCATGGTAGTACTGGTGTGAGAACTACCAGGATTCCATTGTTAGGTGCCCCAGCCGCCGCGATATAACCGAAAGATTGTTGAAAGCGGTGAAAACCCCATTCAAACAAACAAACAAACAAATCCTTTCAAAATTTGGTATGATCAGTCAAGGACCATGGGAAAAAGGGGCCCGATTAAAATTTGATTGAAAAAGTCCACGTAAACACAATAGAGACCATAGTTTTCAACAAATTCTCTTCAAACATTCACAGAATGATTATTACATTAAATGGATTGTTCCTTTACAAAGTAGGTTTGATCCATCAAGTTTCATGGGAAAAGGGGCCCTATGAAAATTTAATAAAAAAATCTTAGTTAACACATCATGGCACTAGATTTCACCTGATCGACTTCAAACTTTCACATAATGATTGTACCATCATAAGGATTGTTCCTTTCAAATTGGGTCTGATCCATTGAGAAACATAGGAAAAGGGGCCTTAGGAAAATTCAATTAAAAAATCTTAATTAATGCTTGTAAATCCACAGATGAGATGGGGTTGTCTTTATACTCAAACAGAATAATTATATTTTTATAAGTAGAGTTCCTTTTGGAATTGGTTCAGATCCATCAAGTAACACGGGAAAAGGGGCTATAAGAAAATTCAATTAATAAAACCCTGTTAACAGAATGAAGCCCACAGCTTTGATCAGATTTTAATGAAACTTTCACAGAATGATTGGAAGGTCATAACTTTCATTCTTTTCATAATAGGGTTTGAACTGTCAAGAAACACAGGAAAAAGGGGCCTTATGAAAATTTCATTTATAAATCCTTGTTACCAAGTCCAGAGCTTTCATCGGATTTTCTTCAAACATTCTCAGAATAATTTTCCATAATAATGATTGTGGATGTTTGCATTAGACCTGATCCGTCAAGTATCACAGAAAAAGGAGCAATATGAAATTTAGTTTTAAAATCCTTGTATCACAATAAAGTCAACAGTTTTCATCAGATTCTGTTTCAACTTTCACAGAATGATTATTCATGAGGATTCTTTCTTTTCAAATTAGGCGTGATCTGTCTAGTATCATGGGAAAAGGGGCCTTTTGAGAATTTTATCTAAGTGTAATCCTTGTAACCAAGTCCAGAGCTTTCATTGGAATTTCTTCAAACCTTCACAGAATCATTGTACAATAATCATGGTTGTTGATGCTGACATGAGACCTGGTCCTCCAAGTATCACAGGAAAAGTAGCCTTATGAAAATTTTATTTTAAAAATTTTACACCAAGATAAAGTCTGCAGTTTTCATCAGATTCTGTTCAAACTTTCACAGATTGTTTGTACTATCATTATGATTGTTTCTTTCCAAATTGGGCCTGATCTGTCTAGTATCATAGGAAAAGGGGCTGTATGAAAAATTATTACCAAATCCTCATAAACACAACAATGTCCTCAGTCTTTATCAGAATCTCTTCAAACTTTAAAAGAATGATTTTACCATCATTTGGATTGTTCCTTTGTAAATTAGGTCTGATTGGTTAAGTGACACAAGAAAAGGGACCTTATAAAAATTTTGTTACAAAACACCATTATTACAATAAAGTCCTCAGTCTTTATCATTTTCTTCAAACTATTATTGGGATTGTTCCTTTGTACATTGGGTCTGATTTGTTAAGTTTCACGGAAAAAGGGGCCATATGAAAATTTTGTTACAAAAATTCTTGACACAATTCAGTCCACTGTTTTCATTGATTCTCTTTATCTTTTAAAGAATGATTGTACCTTCATTAGAATTGTTCCTTTTGAAATTTGGTTTGTTCTGTAAAGTATCATGAGAAAAGGGGCCCTATGAAGATTTCACTATAAACTCATTAACACAATAAATTCCACAGATTACACAGATTGATTGTACCATCATTCCAATTGTTGATTTTGACAGTTGATCTGATTATGGCAAGTGTCACATAAAAAGGGGCCGTATGAAAAACTTTCTTAAATATTCTGGTTAACACAATGATGTTCCTTGATTTCACCGGATTCACTTCAAAATTTCACAGAATGATTGTACAATCACTTAACCCATTCCAACTCAAGCCCTCCTATTTACGCCCCACAAGAAAAAAGCTTTGGAAAACATTGTGGAAAATGAAGAAATTGCTTATAACAAGCAATTTCTTCATTTTCCACAATGTTTTCTATCCCAAAAGACGAAAAAAATTGAAATTCCATCAACTTGAAATTGTCGTCTGCAGCTTCTTTCAATTTGGACCAGTCTAAAATTTTCTTGTGTTGGAATGGGTTAAAGGGTTCTTTTCAGAATTGGGTACAATCCATCAAGTATCATGTAAAGAGGGCCATAATTCTTTTTTTATGATTATTTTTTTTAAATATTCTAGTAAACATATTGAGGTCCCAATATTTCATTGGATTCACTTTAAGCTTTCACATAATGATAAAACCAACAGTAAAATATCACGGGAAATGGCCTTATGAGAACTGGATTCTAATATCTTTGTTAACTCAATAAAGTCAACAGTTTTATTGGATTCTCTTCAAAGATGCATGGAATAATTGTGGCATTCGAAATACAGGAAAAGGGGCCTTACAGATTATCATTCAAAACATTCTTGTGTATGTGATGAAGATCACAATCATTATCAAATTGTCTTTTAAATTTCACAGGCCAATTGTAGGGTTGTAAGGAAAGTTTCTTTTGGAATGAAATTGATTCATCAGAAAACACAGGAAAAGGGGCCTTATTGATTTTCATTCAAAACTATCCTGTTTATGTGATAAAGTTCACAAGTATTGTCAGATTCTGATGAAAATTTCACAGAATGATTGTAGGGTCATAAGGTAACTTTCTTTTGGAAATGGAGTGGATCTGTCATGAAACATGGGAAAAGGGGCCTCGAGGATTGTTGCTTAAAATGATAAAGGGGATAAAGTCCTTTTTTTTCTTTATGCATTCTTCTTTGAGTAATTAACTTCCTTAAATATCAGATTTCTTTAATGGAAAACTTGATAACCAGTAGAGCGTGTCAGGCCCTCATTGGCCTCTTGTTTTATGTATTCTTCTTTAAGCAATTAACTTCCTTGAATATCAGATTTCTTTGACAGAAAACTTGATACCAGTACAGCTTCTCAGGCCCTCATGGGCCTCTTGTTATATGACATCAAAGATTGCCATATATTGGTATCATTGTCTTTGTAAGTCTGTCCATCCCTATGTCTGTCCATCTGATTTCTTGTTAACACATCTTCTACATTTATGTAAAGATTTGAATGACCTTGAGCATATTGTCGAGGTTATGCCATTTAAAGCTGCATGACAGAAAAAGGAGGATTATTGCAAAATTTCTTGATAACACATCACTTACATTTACTGATTGATTTAAGTGAAATTTTCACAGAATGGTCCCAGTCACCTGACATTGAGCTCACCATTGGAGTTTTACTAGTTTAGCCTGCATAAATGGAAAAAGGAGGGAGGGGGCCTTAATGCAAGATTTCTTGTAAACGCATCTCTTCTTACATTTATGAATGAATTAGAGTGTAATTTTCTCAGAATGTTCCAAGTCACCTGACCTTACATTGTCAGGATATGGCTATTTTAGCTTGAGTCTTGGAAAAATTAGCCTTGTTCTCCACAACCATTAACAACATTGACATGAAATATGGTACTGTGATTAATCTATAGCCACAACCGCTTTGTCTATGTATCCGTCCTGTTTACCATCATTTTGGCGCCCCGATATCTCCACAACCCTCAGACCAAATTTGATGAGACTTCACCTATGATTTCCTTATGATATTGCGCTTAGGCACTGTTCCTGCTTTTTGGATAGCTCCAAGATCAAGATCACAATTTAAGGTCAAATGTCAAAATTGACCTTGTCCACTGCTAAGTTCCCTCAATTATGGATAGATTTCAAATAACTTGGCACAAATATTCTCTATCATGTATAGATGTACCATTTGAAAAAACAACAACAGATAGCTCCAAGTTCAAGGTCACAGCTCAAGGTCAAATGTTGAAATTAATGATTTCAAGGGTATAACCCCTTCAATTATTGACAGATTTCAAAATAACTTTACAAAATTATTCTCTAGTATGAGTAGATGTGCAATTTGAAACAAATCTTCAGATAGCTCCAAGGTCAAGGTCACACCCCAATGTTGACGATATATATTAAGCTTGTCCAGAGCATAGCTCTTTCAATTATATTAGGATTTCAATATAACTTTGCACAGCTGTTTTCAGTCATGAGAAGATGTGCCATTTGGAAAAAAGTGGATAGCTCCAAGGTCACAGGTCAAGGTCCAATGTTGAAAATAGCAATGTTTGAACCATAGCTTCTAAAATTGTGGATTAAAATCAAAATTACTTTATATCGGTAGACATGCAATTAGAAACAAATTTTAAGATAACTTCAAGGTCAAGTTCTCAGCTCAAGGTTTAAAGATATGCTCCAGGCAGGGTGAACATTGATCCTTCAATTATTGATGGATTTCAAAGTAACTTTCACAATTGCTGATTATCATGAGTAGATGTACCTTTTGAAAAAAATATTCATATATTTTCTAGGTACAGGTCACAACTCAAGGACGAAAGTTGAAATGAAGCAGGTCCAGAGCATAGCTCCTTAAATTATAGATTTTAATATAATGTGTTCCAATTGTTCTCAGTCATGAGTAGATGTGCAATTACAAGAAACACGGGAAAAGGGGCATTATGATACAAGCAATTTCTTCATTATCCACAATGTTTTCCACAGCTTTTTTCTTGAGGGGCGTAAAAAGGAGGGCTTGTGTGGGAATGGGTTAAACATCTTCACCTAAGTAACTATTGGGCCAATTTCAACCAAATTTGGTATGAATGTTCCTTGGGTGACCCTTTTCAAAAGTTGTTCTAAAATTTTGATTGATGCCCAAATAAGGGTGTGGAAGGTTGGGGCAGTTTTTGACTTAGAAATCTTTAAGCATCTTCTCCTCAGTAGCCATTGGGCCAATTTCAACCAAACTTGGCATGAATGTTCCTTGGGTGACCCTTTTCATATCGTGTTTAGGAAATTTGATTGACGCTTAAATATGGGCTTGGCTGTTTCTTTATATAGAAATCTTTAAATATCTTCTCCTCAGTAAGCATTGGGCCAATTTCAACCAAACTTGGCATGAATGTTCCTTAGGTGAACCTTTTTCAAAAGTTGTTCGCAGAATTTTGTTTCATGCCCAAATATGGGCATGGCAGGGTGGGGCAGTTTTTTATTTAGAAATCTTAAAATATTTTTCTCCTCAGTAATCATTGGGCCAATTTCAACAAAACTTGGCATGAATGTTCCTTTGGTGACCTTATTCAAAAGGTGTTTGCAGAATTTTGATTTACGCCCAAATATGGGCGTGGCAGGGCGGGGCAGTTTTTTTGCTTTGAAATTTTTAAACATCTCCTCAGTAACCATTGGGCCAATTTCAACTAAACTTAAATGGATATTCCTTGGGTGACCCTTTTCAAAAGTGTTGGCAAAATTTCGAATCATCTTACATTAGTCAGGTGAGCGATTTTAGGGCCATTCTGTCCCTCTTGTCTTACTAATTTTGTTGTGCGTTTTGGGGGAAGATAAGGCTTCAATTAACCCTTGTCATGCTGAACCCAGAGTATTCCAGTTTTGGCAGGAGGTGTAGACTAGGATCAGATTGCACTAATGTGCAACCTGATCTTAGTCTATACCTCCTGCTTGTACTTTTCCTGCCAGAGTTGTTTATGAAGTTGATTTCTAAAAATTATTGAATTTTGAACAACAAGTTCTATCAGTGCTTTCAGCCCTTTGATTTGACAGCAATTCATTAAGGTAATTTAATCAGCATGACAAGGGTTACTCAGGAATCTACAGTTTTCAACGAATTCTCTTCAAACTTTAACAGAATGATTGTACCATTATAAGGATTGTTCCTTTCGAAATTTGGTCTGATCTATCGAGTATGAAAAGGGGCCTAATGAAAATTCAATAAAAATCTTAGTTAACACAATAGTGTCCCAAGACATCACCAGATTCTCTTCAAACTTTCACAGAATGATTGTACCATCATTAGGATTATTACTTTCGAAATTGGATCTGATCCTTTGAAAAACACAGGATAAGGAGTCTTATGAAAATTTAATTAAACAGATCTTAATGCTGTAAAGTCCACATATTTCAATGGACTTTCTCAAAGTATGCTTACTCTTTTGTGAGGATAGTTTCCTTCTAAAATGGGTCAGACCCATCAAGTAAAATGGAAAAAGGAGCTGAATGAAAATTTTATTAAAAAATCTCCATTAACGCAATAAAGCCCGCAGCTTTGATTGGATTTTGATGAATTTTCACAGAGTTATTGTAAGGTCGTAACGATTATTATTTTTGAAATGGGGTCTGAACTGTCAAGAAATACCTGTAAACGGAACTTATGAAAATTTCATTTTAAAAGTCTTAATACCAAGTCCAGAGCTTTCATCAGATTTTCTTCAAACTTTCATGGAATGATTGTACAATTACAAGGATTGTTGGTATTGACATTATACCTAATCCGTCAAGCATCACAGGAAAAGGAGCCTTATGACAATTTAATTCAAAATCCTTTTACCTCAATGAAGTCCACAGTTTCATTGGAATCTGTTCAAACTTTCACAGAATATTTGTATTTGTATTTGGTTATTTCTTTCCAAATTTGGTCTGATCTGTCTAGTGTCACAAGAAAAGAGGCTGCAGGAAAATTTTGTTACAAAATTCTCTTTAACACAAGAATGTCCTCAGTCTTTATCAGACTCTCTTTAAAATTTAATAGAATTCTTGCATCATCATTTGGATTGTTCCTTTGTAAATTTGGTCTGATCTATTAAATTTCATGAGAAAAGGGGGCCGTTTTAGGAAGGGGAACATTTTATTACAAATACGTTGTTATCACAATAAAGTCCTCAGTTTAAAGCTCCACTGGCTGAAAGCCAGCTAGCTATTGTCATAGCATTGTGTACGCCATAACTTCATCAGGCCGTCTATCCATAAGCTTTTACTTTAAAAATCTTCTACTCAGAAAGTACCATAAAGAATTCATCCAAACTTCACAGAAATGATCCTTTGGTGTCCCTTTATAAGATTTCTTCAAAGAATTTTGATCAGATGAAAAACATTGCTTTAGTTAGTGGGGCTAATTTCCATATATGGTGAAATCTATAAAATTCTTCTTTCTCAGAAACCAGTGCATAGATTTCAACCAAATTTTACAGAAAAGATCATTGGGTGACCCTTTATCAGATTCCTTCAAAGAATTTTGATCAGCTGAAAAAATATGGCTTAAATAGGCAGGGCTTATTTCCATATACGGTGAAACCTTTACTTCTCAGAATTAAACCAGTTGATGGATTTCAACCAAATTTTCAAGGAATGATCCTTAGGTGATGTTTGATCAGATCTCTTCAAAGAATTTTGATTGAATTAAAGACATGGCTTAAATGGGCTGGGCTAATTCCCATTTATGGTGTAACCTTTAAAAATCTTCATTTTAGAAAATTGTTTTTGGAATTTAACCTAATTTTATAGGAATGGTTATTTTGTGACCCCTTACCAGATACCTTCAAAGAATTTGATCTGATGATAAACATGGCTTTAATGAGTGGGGCTAACTTCCATGGTGAAAGCTTTGAAAATCTCTTTCTTAGAAACCAGCGGATGGATTTCAACCAAATTTCACTGGAATGATACTTTAGTTACTCTTATCTGATCCCATCAAACAATTTTGATTGGTTGAAAATATGGCTTTTATGGTTGTGGCCTATGTCCATATATGGTATCGAGTGAAGTTTTTATATATTTTTTAGCTCCCCTGAGCACGAAGTGCTCTGGAGGAGCTATTGTGATCGGTCATCGTCCGTCGTCCGTCCGTCCGTCCGTCCGTTCACAATTACAAAAAAATCTTCTCCTCCTAAACTAACCATGGAATTTCAATAAAACTTTACAGAAATGATCCTTAGGTCATGCTCTTTCAAAATACTTCAAAGAATTGAAATCCATGAAGAACTCTGGTTGCCATGGCAACGGAGTGAAAAAAACTTAAAAAATCTTCTCCTCCCAAACGGTAAGGCCTAGAGCTTTGATATTTGGTATATATCATCATCTATTGACCCTCTACCAAAATACTTCAAAGAATTACCGTATTTTGAAAATTAGCCCTTTTCTGAGCGATCCCTGATTTTATATAGAAATAAAGAAGGAAATCTTTAAAAATCTTCTTCTCCCAAAACCATAAGGCCTAGAGCTTTGATATTTTGTATATATCATCATCTATTGACCCTCTACCAAAATACTTCAAAGAATTACCGTATTCTGACAATAGCAATGAAATTAGAAAATGATCAAAATATAATTATTGAAATGTTTGAAATACATAGAAATGTCAATTAAGTAAACTAAAAAGATTGAAAAAATGATATTTTGTCATTTCTTGAAACAATTTTTTTCATGTCCAGGTAACATTCAGCCATTTTTCATTCACAGTTGCTCAGTACAGTCTTATGTGCTATGCCCTGCTCGAGGCTGGTATAGCATGCAATTGTAGAACTGATTTATGAAATACCAGGAACACATACATGTAACCAGATGTTCAAGCAAACGCAATATAAAAGAAGAAATTCTAAATCAGCATATTGATTCAATGTTTTGTGAAAGAAGGTTGCTCATACAGTGTTTTCACTCAAAATTATCCAAAAACCTACCATCCTTTGGCTGCTGTATCTTGCAATCGTAGCCAGTCACCAAGTCTTTTAAGCGGGCCCCTTTGTTTCAAAAAAATGACGCCTGGTCAAATTCAATAAATGACTAGTTAAATTGGTCTTGTCGCTTGGTCATGACTTGCAATCATCTCATAAAAGGCAGCAACGTCGTATTTCTTAGAGGGTAAATGGGGCCTTCATACGGAGTTTTACGCACAACCAACCGAAAGATTTTAGCAAAATGGTCGGCTCAGTTGTTCTATCAGTTCAGTTCCATCATTTATTTGTTGGCTAAAGCATTCAAAAGACATTTAATTATTTAAAACGCAAAGGGATGTTATAGGTAAAGTTCTTCGAAAGAGTAGTTTAGAATTTCATTGTCGATATCATCTAGTGTTTTTGACGGGCCGGTTGTATGAGATTCTTAACAATATCTTTGTGACAATGTGAAAACCGTTTATGAACCGTCGTGGCCGTAGCATTTGCCCATATGAGCGACATCCCCAGAAGACGTTTAGTTGCTACGGAGGATATTGCAAGGATACAGAACGGAACTGCCGATAGTCCCACCTGGCTCTTTAACGCTGTTTAATGAGACTGAAATTTAATGTTTCTTGTTTTTGATTTATCCACATATCGTTAAAGCCTAGTGATCCCAAGACTGTTTCATATGAGGTGCCCAATTTAGATTACTATAGGTTTGAATTTTATTTGTGTCATCGTTTTTGCATTTTAAAACTTGTCTAACAACACTCTTTTCTGGTAGATGTAGGATTTTAATCCAGTAACGAATCATATAACGTTTGCGAATAACATTTAAAGGAACTCTTCTTCTTCGCCATAGATACCGATAAAATTTTACTAAGGAATTTTAAATATATTTGCTTTGTATCTAGGCCTGCTCTGTAGACAAAATTTATGAAACATAATGCATTACCGGAAGAACTAAACAAAGAAGCATGTTTTCCTCTATAATAAAGTCAACGGAGTTAAACACAGGAAATATAAGGATTTGGTGGCATTTTTCGCTAACCTTTTCTAAGGCCTTAACCAATTACCGTTTTTGTACAGATAAACCCCTAGATATTTGAAGTTTGTACGATCTCGAGTTTATAGTTGTTCAGGTAAAAGTCGTGGGAGCATGGTTTCTGCTATTTTCAAAGATCATTACCTTAGTCTTATCAGTATTTATCTTAAGTTGTCATTTATTACAATACCTTTCAATAGCTTTAAACATTAGTTGTAGGTTAACAGGTGATTTTGAAAACAAAGCTTGATCGTCGGGAAACAAAAGAAGAAACAGCCGTAATCGACCAATTGCAAAAAAAAACCGTCTATATTATTGTCGACGTTTACGTTCTGTATGACGTCATTTACGAACATGATAAGAAGTAAACCGTAATTCGAGTCTCCCTGTTTGAATGAGTCTAGTACAGGTGATATTTGATCATTAAATTTTACGCAAGATTTTACTTCAGCTTTAAGAGCATTTACAAACTTTGAGCTTATACCTGGGTTTAGCAACTTCTGTCACAATTAGGCGCGATTTATTTTATCGAAACACTTTTCGTAGTCAATAAACACTGTGTACAGTTTTTACAAGAACTCAAGACTTTTCCTATCATTGCATGTAATATGAATATCAATCAACTGTACTTTTGTTCTTTTGATACCCGAATTGATTATTTGATATTATTTCGTTTGTTTCACTCCATTTCATCAATCGACTTTATGGTAAATGCGAATACACCTTTGAAAGAATGCTGTTCAATGTGATTCCTCGGTAAGTTACCTCCCTTGAAAATTGGTATGATATAACCCAGCGGACAACTTTCGGGATTTTGTGAGATTTCATAAGGTGTATTAAAAGTATAATAAAAAAATAATTTAAGACTGTTGTATGATGCATTGGTTATTTCTACAGATATGTCGTCAGGGCTACATGCTTTTCCATTAATTTGACTGAAGAGAGCTGAATATATCTCATCTTGTGGAAAAAGTCTATCTTAAAATGTATCGAGAATAAAGGGAGAATTAGTGTGCTCTGCTGTATATTTTTGAAGTGTATAGAATATTTCAATATTGATATCATCTGTGGTGGTTTGTGAAAGGTGCTGTTGGACCCTTTTTTACGTTTTTCCAAAAAGTGACGAGGTTCAATTTTTGCCAATTGCTATAAATTTAATGTTCTTTTTTTATAATATTTCCTTTTTTTGTGTGTGTGCTTTTTGTTTATTTCTAAATTTGCTTTTTGTTTACCTATCCAAGTTTCATACAAGAGTATTAAATCGTAACTCTGTAATTGTTATAGGAATTCTGGATCTGAATATTTTTACAAAGACCATTAACATTCCAACATATTTTGTGCAGTTTCTCATCACTTCCCTATTTGGTACGTCTTCAAACCGACCACATGGATGTTGCTGAGCCATGAGCTTCGATGCCATTTAACCCCCTTACCTGCCTCTTTTTCCATGTCCATTATACAATACATTTCACTCCTTTTTTGAAGGATGGCTTTTGTTTGCTGTGCATCTACTCTTTGGTTTAAGGACTTCAGCTCTTCATCCCATTCTATAGCTCATTTCTCTGACGTTTGCTCTCTCCCTCTCTTTATAATAGTGAAACTTCGCAACTACAGGCCTTGGTTTAAGAGGTTGGGGGTTTCCTATTCTGTGTACCCTTTCAAGTGTGATTTCATTATGTATATTTAGTTTTTCTCTTTTGAAGGTGATCACTGTATTTTCACAATTTTCAAATTTATTAGGTAAGACTTGAAATAATAGGTTCTCCCTCATACTCCTGGGCGCCGTTTTACTAAAGTTTTCATAAGAATTTTCGTAACTTTACGTTTACGAAAAAACTTACGTAAATCCTTAGTGCGTTTTACTAAACTTGCGTAAGTTTATCGTAGATGTAAGTATATTTGTGTCGTATCTGTGATAAAGGAGAATACAATAATAGTGCACGTCGATTGATATCTCTTTCAAAATTTAACACAAACCTCACCTTAGAAAAAATGAATTGAAAAATAAAAACAGTATACTTTAATTTGTCGAGATGGAAGAAATCTAAAACCATAATAGAGATGTCTAACCGATGTAATTGTAATACTGACCAATCTAATTTCTCATAAAATGTGACGTCACGTAGTAATGAATGACGTAAGCATGACGCACAAAATACAACGAATTCATAGAAAACAATACACTGATTCGTCTAGACACCGATATTTGAAGAGTAAAATATAGACAAAACCTTAGACTGATCATGTTTGAAGGAAATGTAAACGACGATTCAATGTTACAATAGGAAAATAAGTAGATTTCTATTGGCCTGCTTATTTTACAAAGAAGGAATTTTTTGGTAAAAGGAGAAAATTGTTTATTATCAATGTATCCTTTGGCTAGACAGATTCGTTTTCATTTTTTTAGTTTATTTCTCGTGTGTAAGGTAACGGAACTTGCCAAACTCACAATGTACAAAGAACCGAAAGAAAAATCACATTTGATACTTTTATTATTTAATAATTTTATTTCTTGATCATTTACTGAAATATACCAAAAAGTCATTATAAATAGATAGTTATACAATTCCAAACTGTGAAAATGTCCAATTTCACTAGTCTAAAGACTAACGATCCTACTTACGCCACGTTTTTCTGAACGTAATTTTACGCAAAAGTTACGTTAGTCTTAATTACGAACATATTTAGTAAGACGCACTTACGATTAAAATTTGAACGTACGCAAAAACTTACGAAAAAAGCGATTGTAAGGACTTTAGTAAAACGCCCCCCCCCCCCCGAATTCAAGCCCATCTGTCTTTTCGGAAAATATTTTATTTTGTTTCAATTGATGTTTAGACACCATCAAATATGGAGACATTATATGTATGAGTTTCTAATTCCCATTTAACTGTATTTATTTTCATTTAAAAATCTTTAAATTCCTTATAAATGAAATTCTGAATATCTTCTGCTTCAGCAACATGGATTTCTAAAGCATTTACTTGTCTCGGTAGTTTCTCAACTTTCAAACGTATATATTACACCGTTTTTTTTTTTTTTAGATTTTATCAATCTTGGATTACTTGCCTGAGGTTAAGTCATGTTTGAAGCCGAGGTTGTATTAGAATAATTTGAGATTTGTTGCGATTGAATAAATGAACCAGATAGGTCGTCTGCTGAAGCTAGGGGAGTACTGGGTTTAAATGGTTTGTTTTGAGCTGAGTTGTTGACAAACTATTTTTAACCACTGATGCCGAACCTGTTTGACCAGTTAAATATGAAAAATGTCCGCTTTCGTTTTCTAATGATGAGCCAGTCCGTTGACCATCTGATTTACTTTCATTTTCGGCTGCTTTTCCGCTATTTTTCTTCTTCGTCATTTACCTTCCTTGTATTCTCACCAATAAGCGCAAAAAGTAGATATTTTTTGAGGAGCCATCTAACCCACGTATACTCTACCTTCATCCCATGACACGACGTAACCCATTCCCAGAGGGCAAAATTTTAGACTGATCCAAATTGAAAGGAGTTGTAGACGACAATTTAAAGTTTATGGAATTTCAGATTTTTTCCACTTACTTAGTAGAAAACATTGTGGAAAATGAAGACATTGCTTGTGACAAGTAATTTCTTCGTTTTACACAATCTTTTCCCAATTTTTTTCTTTTGGGGCGTCCAAAACCGTCCCTTTGTGGGAATGGGTTTATCACGCTTAAGCCCATTGCTACTTATTGTTCGTCTGGGCAGCTGCTTGCTGGCCAATCAGTGTTTTGCCCTTGAATATACCCGTGTGACGGAAGGGCTCAAACACTTAACTTCAGGTCTCTACTCAAGTACATTCATCATTCGGCCATCGAGGCAGTCAATATGGTTTTATTGACTGATCTAAGCTGCCAATCGAAGAATCATTCATTTAGACCGGGAGTAAACTTTGAACTCCAACACTTATATGACATATTTCTTCTTGTTTAGCGACTTAAACGTCTTAACTGTAGCTTATTCAAAATGTAGTTACAACCTTTAGGTCGTTACCCGTAACGTTGTTTAATATCGTAGCGGTACTTTCTGTCGTAGATCAATGAGCGTTGTCACCGATCCGTTGATTAAAGCGTGAACATGCCATTTAATTCAGTCATATCTGGCACCTTTCACGCACATTCTTTTTACTAATTTGTACTGCCATTAGTCTGATTTGTCATCGGAAAACAATTAGGCATAATTCGTCTTATTCAAAATAATGACCCAGATAACTAACCAACATCATCGATTACTACAATGGGGACGACATTTCCTCTAATTTTTTTTCAAAGAAATGTGTCACATGTCATGGCAAATGGTGACCAAGCTGTTGATGGAACTAATGGCATTAACCCTTTTCATGCTTTTTATTTATCCTTTCTTAACCATTTTACAAAGGTTTTCTATACAATAAAAGAACAGGCAGGTAGTTTAGACTAAGATCAGACTGCACGTCTGTGCAGGCTGATCTTAATCTAAACAGCTGCCACAGATTTTGTCAACAAAGGAAAATTCTACGGGATAAGCTCTGTAAGTGTTAAGATTTACAGTATAGCGTGTTTCAAACTGAGCTAACCGAACTTGGCAAGAATGTGTTGAAACTATTTCTGTAACCTCGAAATGATCAGTAACATGCATCGATTAATAGTTCAAAGTATTCAGAGCTGTGGTTACGCCGTTTAGGTCGCCAACCAACGGCTTTACTTTCTGTTACATGTAAAAGGCCACTAATGATGCAAAATGACGTCGCTTAATGACAAAGAGGAACATGCCTGGAACATATCGGAGTCAAATGGCAGGTCTCTCGGAGTCAGTGATCCGACAATTATCTCCGGATGGACGAATGGACAGACAGACGCAATGGCGGCTATCGGTAAGGAATCGGCACACAAGATTTTACACGAACACCTTGGTATGAGCACGGTAAGTGCCAGGCGGATGCCTAGACAGCTGTCCGCAGATCAAAAGCCAACCAGAGTAACCAATGCAAAAGAACATTAAAGTCGTTTAAATCGTGAAGGAGATAAGTTTTTGCAGTATCACTAGAGATGTGATATGGTTTTATTATTTCGAACCTGAGACAAAAGCTCAGTCAAAGCAATGGAAACGAGCTGGATCCCCACCTCCTAAAAAGTTTAAGCTGTCGCATTCGGCTGGCAAAGTCATGCTTGTTGCCTTTGGGATTTACGAGGAATGAGGTATGATACTTACTCATGTCACTACCAAGTACTATTCTGAAGTAATTCTGAAAAATCACAGAGAAAAGCTAAGCAAATGCGCCCTAGGTTAGCACAGAAAAATGCCCTCCTTCTTCACGATAACGCCCCTCCCGTACCTGCGTAGTTACAGTGGAGGTTATCAACTCTTAAAATTGGCAATTATTGTCTCACCCTCCTTAGAGCCCAGACTTCGCCCCCATGTTACTTATTTGTTTCCAGAACTGAAAAAATCGCTTGCTGAAAAGAAATATAAGACCAGGACGGCTTTGATATCTTCTGTTACACAGTACCTAAAACACAGGTCTATGTCATGGCTCACAGCGGGAATACAAAAGCTCCCACGAAGATGGCAAAAGTGCATAGACGTAGGTAGAAATTGTTTTGCAAAAGAGTAGAAAGATTGTTTTTAAAATGTTGAATGGTTTTGGAAAACGAGTCAAGAGTCCGGATATTTTTTGACCGTCCCTCGTATGTTACAGTAATCGAGTGTTTCTACAGGTACGTTTTTTGATAAAAAAAAGTCTATAAAAATAGATGAAGAGTACCATTAAGAAAGATTCTCGCTGTTTCAAAGTCTTCTGAGAATGAGAACTTTGTTATGGCCCCTGCAATGGTACAAGGTGATTACCTCTACCTTCACAAGTCTTATTCACATCAGAGCTTCGTGACAGGATCGGGATCTTTTCTGAATTCGACTCTTTCCTTTCAGATCAGCTTGTCGTGATGTCAAGTGAAAACTTCAAATTAATAGGAAGAAAATGTAGTAAGAAGGAAAATATACGTTGATAAATATGCAGTATTTTAATTCGCCCCCTTGTTGGGTCGTATTACAAGATTTTCGGAGTTTATTTGCCTCTAGAAATATTACAACTTTTTAATACGCTTTTGTCTCATAACGGAATATGACAAAGATACAATATACCCTTCGTATTCATGATTATATACATTTAGATGCCTATAAATGCCAATTGTGACTATTTTCATATGAATTTATGGTAATTATTTCATTCTTTATAAAATATGGGCCAATCGAAATTAATGTCATATCGAAATGCGAATCTCGCTTTAACCCATTGCCACACAGTGAAATTTTAGACCGGTCAAAACTGAAAGAAGTTGCAGACGACAATTTCAAATTGTTGATTTTTCTAAATGTTTGTTTCTCTGGGTAGAAAACAATGTGGAAAATGCAGAAATCACTTGTGACTATGAATTATTCATTTTCCAAATTGTTTTCCAGAGCTTTTTTCTTGAGCGGCGTAAAAAGGAGGGATTGTGGGGGAATGGGTAAAACAGACCTAATCAATATAAAATTCTAACTGATAAGTATGGAATTAGCTTCATACAAATATGAGCGCATGCGTGACATTTCCAACCATTACACATGTGCGCGAAGTAAAGACTCAGATCAGCCTGTGCATCCGCACAATCTGATCGGAGTCTTCACTCTGCGCTCTGTAGATAGATACTGACCCAAAGCTTCTTTAAACAATCAGCGAATATTCTAATTGCCCCGAATGGCTGTCCATGGTGCCCAATGTGTGCGAGTCACGCACATGCGAAATTGTTGAAAATGTCACGTATAGGCTCAAATGATGTCAACGACTCTTTCGTTTTTTACTAAACGGATCATTAGTAGCTAAGCGAGCTCTCATAATTAATCAAAGTACTGAAAGTACTGTAAGCTACACAGCATGGTCGAATTAAGAAACCCTTACCCTTGTTGGATAGAAAACTTTGTGGACATTGAAGAAATTGCTTGTAACAAGCAATTTCTTCATTGTCCACAATGTTTTCCAAAGCTTTTTTTCTTGAGATACTTAAAAAGCGGAATTGGGTGGGAATGGGTTAAATAGCATGCTTTTAACATAGTTCTCTACAACTTGAATAGAGTTTGCAATAGTCCTGAAATATATAAGAACTATTTTTTATGGCGTAGACATTCCATGGATTTGCTAGTTAAGCCTCATGTGGCAGTTTGCACTCATTGGACTTTGAGAAGACCTCAAAATTTTGTCTGCTAACTTAAGCTATCAAAGCTGACGCTTTGCTAGCTAAAAACGGTTATATTCAAGCCGCCTTGTCGTGTTTTTAAAGTGTCTGTCCGAATCTATTTCAAAGACAGGTAGTAAAACAATTTTGTCCACCAAAACTTACAACAAAATTCTATTTGTCTCAAAATTGGAAATTAAGTCTGCGTTAGTCGTTTGACCTTGCCGATAATGAATCGAAAGTTTTCATCTCCTTAACACCGCTGAGTTCCATTGGTCTATTTTTCATTTCTCACAAAGAAGGCATGCTCTTTCAAATAGTAATAACGACAATAATGACGAACCCTTAAAATGTCACCATGCAATGTTTTTTGAAACATAAAATCAGTTTTATCTTCTGAAATCCATTAACGTCTTTGTTTTATATGTAATTGATTACCTCAAGTCTCAAGGTAATTTTTCGAGCAATCATTCTCACCACTTTTTATCATGACAAAAGGCACTTTAAAAAATGTGACACAAAACCTCTCGCGACTGCCAATCTGAAAACAGTCAACCAACGGAATCATTCATAGAGACAGGAAGTTAACTTAGAACTCCGATATTGGCTGCCATTCATGTGAAACATTTTTGTTGGTTTGGCACTCAAACGTCGTAACTACAGCTTATCTTTTGGTCTATTTTGATAGAAAACATTGTGGATAATGAAGATGGAAATTGTTTGTTCCAAGCAATGTCTCCATTTTCCACAACGTTTTCAGAAACCTTTTTCTTACAGGGCGTACAAAGGAGGGATTGTGTGGGAATGAGTTAGACTCAACCTCGCAAATAAAAAGTAGTTCTGGCTAAAATCGATAACTGCTTATATAAAAACTGTATCTTTTGAAAGCAACGCGTCATAATAATATATAAACGTTTTCGATCATTCACCTAAACAATTAGATACATTCAGAGTAAAAAAAAATCCTATTGACAAAAACTAATGAGGCGCTTCAATGATAAATAACGATTTGTTTATATAAAAAGATCATGAAAGGTATACCTCGAATCTGTCTATGACTTGGCCTTGGTTGCCTGCTTGTCGAAATAGAGGAATTGCGTGGATAAGATGGAATTCAAAATCCTTTATTTTCTTGCTGGTTTTGTACTTGTTAAAAGTGACGTTGTCGACTACGAGAAATACGAGAGATTTCCACTACCACAGAAAAATTTTCAAGTTGATAGAGTAAGAGTCTTTGCTTGTCATACTTTACTTGTTATACTGTCTCTCACCAATAGGTGGATAATCGTAAACCTAAGTGGGATAGGAGCTTATGGCTAGGAAAGGATGTAATAGCGGTATTAGTGCTATGTACCAGGAAATCATTGTTAGGTGTTCCAGCCGCGGCGATATGACTGAAAAAATGTTAAAAGCGGCGTTAAACCCCATTCGAACAATCAAAAACTTGTCATACTAATCGTGGATAGGTCCGGAAGTCAGAAAGTTGGCGAGTTATTGACCTCGGATATAATCTATAGTGGCGTCAAATTATATATTATTTGGAAATGGGCAATGATAATTGCTTGTATTTGGTGGCGAATGTTTTACGGGGAATTCAAAGATATCGTTTCAGAGTTCTTTGAGTCTTGGCGCAATATCTGTCGAAACGAAACAAAAGAAGATAATATGAGATGGTTTATCCGTGCTTATTTAATTTAGTCAAGGTCGAACGTTCAGACCTTCATGGCGAATTTAAAAAAGTAGTAAAAATAAGTTTCACGAAGTCCATACCAAGCTTATCTGTTCGAATTTAAGGTTTACCAGTCCTAACAATTTTAGAGGAACACAAATTATTTCTTAACGTATTGAAAAACTTTCATTAGGCAAAAATTAATGTCTATATAATTTCAGTATGTTGGAAACTGGTATATCGTTGCCCGATTACCATCCTGTAGTTGGGTTGGGTCATTTGATTTTTCAAACTATGTGTCACAGTACAGTTTGCAGCCAGATGGAACCATTGATTTAAAAGAAACCTACAGGTAATTTTCATTGCTATTTCATCCAACAAAGAATACGATTAACTTTAGATATACAATATGTCAGACAATGAAAATCAGCTTCATAACTAAATTAATCAAAGGACTGAAAGTACTGAGAAGTTGGAATGAGCTGAAAAGGACATAACTGTGGAATTCGGTTCAAATTCATTTATTTCTTTTCGAGTGAGCCTCCCACCTTTAAGGTTAAACCAGCATTCCCATTCGTGTACATATGTGCGTGAATAACGCCCAAAAACATAAATCCACATACAGAAACCAAAAACTAGCATTGTCGTTGCCCATTCTTAGACAGTGACGCTTTTAAATGACCCTCATTGTGAAAGCTTTGGAAAACATTGTGGAAAATGATGAAATTGCTTGTTATAAGCAATTTCTTCATTATCATCAATGTTATTTGTCCAAAAAAACAGGATTTAAAGATTTCATCAACTTACAATTATCGTCTGCTATTTCTTTGAATTTGGATTGGTTTATTTTTTTTCGTGGTGGAATGGGTTATAAGCTCGTGTGACGCACAGCAAAATTAGAATTTTCAAGCATAATATTCTCCATTTGATCAAATGTAATACGTGAACTCTTTATAGAATCTTGGAAAAAGAGAATTACAGCTTCGACAGTAAGAAATCAATGACCTCGATGATTATTTGACCCTCAACTATCGATTTGAAATGCCGGTTTAGACTTAGGAAAAAAGAATATTTAAAGCGTTGTGAGTAAAATTCAAAAGAAAAAAGGACCAAGCTGAAAGCTAGATGACACTTGTTAAAGGTTTGATGTGTTATTATTGATTTAAACATGTAAATAACGACATAATAAAGCGTAATTATTTAGTAAATAAGTAGAAACCGGAAGTTGATATGTTTAAATTCTATTTTTTAAAATCTACTTTCTATTTGCATCTATTTGATTTCATTGAGTAAAAGCTGTAAATCCCACAATAACCGGGTTTGCTTGATGCCTACGATCCCCCTTAATCGCTCTGGAGTGTTTCAAAGCACTTGGCGGCGTGATTATTGTAAAAATGCATTTGCGACCTGAACCATATTTGTAAACATTGCCTATCTATGGTCACATGGCTACCAGATGTCACTTGAGATCACGTGACTACCAAACACGGGACGGCGAATCACAAAAACAAATTACTGTGCTGATTATTACCTTATTTTTCAATAATTTAAAAGAAACTAAAGCATTTTAGAAGTCTCTAAACGAATTTTATATCATCCATTCCATGTGCCATGTTATTGTCTTCGGCTACAACTAACTAATTGTCCTAGGCAAGTTGAGATGAAAAGTAACCCGAGGTGTATTCATATCTAAGAGATCACGTGATATGTGTTACAAAAAAGCCGAAATGAATTTGTCTTGTGTTCATTTTGCGGTTTTGTTAAATCTATGTTGGAATGGCTCCGCTTTCAAATTAAAAACCAATAAAATAGATTGTAATCATTGTCCTCAAATTCGTCTCCATTTTCAAAATGGTGTTTTATCCACTGTTTTATTGGTATATTAATAAAGTTTTACAAATAAAACTTCTTCAATTATTATTTTCATATATAAAGCCTCCGACGACAAATACATGTGTTTATATAATATCTAAACAGAGTACACATTTTGGTCCCTTATACAACCATCAAAGCTATTCAGTTTTAAGTAGTGTCTGCTTGCTCTGTCACAGGAAAAGGAGGTTTTGTTCTTTATATCACATCGAAAGGCACAATTATGTATCGAGTTCGACAAACGGGTATTGATGCATCAATGATTTCATTTCATTTATTTATTCATTTCTATTGTTGTGCTCATTTCCAAGGTATGTTATTACTCCACTTTTATGCACTGAATAATTATGCATATTCTAATCGAAGTTTTGGAATCTCCGTAAGCCATATTAACTTTGCTTGTATCTCAATTATAGGACCGGTGAAGACTGCGCTTCAGTTGGGATAACACTCACCCCAAAAGACATTCCTGGCGTTTTTGAATTGAAAGACGGGTTCGGTAAGTAGTAAACAATTAGGTTATCCCCGTGGAACTACCATAATCTGTCTTGATCAACTTACCAAAAAAAGAGAATGGTTATTATCCATGCTGTCCAGCAGGTTCGTGGCATTCTTCCCGTGGACTTTATGTTTATGTTCGGCAAACTTAGTGTCGCATATTATACCTTCACATTGTGTTTTACATTGTCATTTAACTTTATTGCAGAAACGCTGTAACCACAACCGTCATTATAGTAACTCCTTATGAGCCGTAATGTGAATTCATTTTTATCTCATCGATCGACACAATATGGAAATAGTATATAGATTGTAGTTGTATAATAATATATGTTTAGTAATTTTGATAATGATGGATAGAGTATCTAAAATTACTCAAATGGCTTCCTGTCACATCCAAAACTAGCACTACAATATTCGATTCGTGCCACTAGCTCTAGCTCTCACATTAGGCACACTATTTGTCGTTGGCTCATTTTTAATGGACGAATAACTTTCACAATACCGGTTAGAACGTAGGTTCATTACTAACTTATCTAAGCGATCTCTACAGGGATTTAAAAAAAAAACGTCGTATTTGAAGTAACAAATTTAATTCAAAAATGGGTAAACGAGAAGGAGATTTTTCCAACTTTTTTCAATTCTAAAAAGGCTTGGTTAGAGTTTTTCAAGGATGAACCCTTTCGAAAATGCTAACATTCCATATGAAAACACGGTTAAAAGAACCTTACTGACAATTCCCTTTATTGCCCTCTAGGGTCTACAAAACTTGTCCACTTTTTAATGAAACTGATCAGAATATTTATCGGGACATAATATGAAAGCTATTAGCAAAAGAGAGCATTCTAATAGAAAGGAGCCTTAGTGACAAAATCAATAATGATGAAACTTGGTCAATATGCTTCTCATCTCACGAAGATTACGAAAACGGAAATATTCTGTGAAAACTCGGAAAAAGGGCCTAAATGTCAATTTAATTGTTTTCAGTCTGGCGGTCACAAAATAACCTCATTCGCCTTTGAGATCAAAACAATGAATTCTGTTGGAAAATAAGAATATAATCACATGAAAAAGACAATAAAAGAAGCAATAATGACAACTGTTTTGACAACATCCTCGGGGCTCTATATATTCTTTATTTCTCCGCCACTGGGGACAGCTTTTAACATAAAACAATGAACAAAAGCATACACAAACTTAATCATACCATTGCACAAATACGTACGTATGCTGACACACACTCACGCACGCACGCATGCAAGAACGCACACACACACCAATTCATACAAATAAACATGCGCAAACACACATAAGCATATCTAGCGTATTTATATTAATCTAAGCTGAATAAAGTGAACAAGCATTCCTTTCGATCAATCGAAAATAGATTAAAGGATTGTTCGATTCTTTATTCTTAGAGGTGGAAATTATTGAGTAATATGAAAGCACCTCCAATTAACCTTGCACCGAAATCGGAATTCAACGAATATGTAAGATTCAGTGCCTTTAAATTACGGATGGATGAACAGATTGATTGATGGATGGATGGATGGATGGATGGATGGTTGAATGGATGGATGAATTGACGAATGGAAACACGGACAGACGAACGGACGGACTGGTAGGAAATGATCGCGTTCGATTGGATGGAAATCTTAAATGAAGTCTGCAAATTTGCACAGGATTGTTGTAAAATTTTATGAAACCTTGTCCGAATGATTCTTGTAGAATGTTGGTACATTTTATTTGAAACAAAAGAAAGACGGCCTTAATGACAATTTCATTGTGTACACTCTACGGACCCCCATTTGTGTTCAAGCTTAATGAAACATTGTAACATTGATTACCTGATAAAGGTAATTAGGACCATCACGGTCCTTTTGCGTAGCGTAGGGAACAGAAAAAAATGAGATATGCAAAATCTTATTTTCACAGATTTAAAGTTAGAGAATACATT
This sequence comes from Fragum fragum, assembly GCA_946902895.1. Classification (NCBI taxonomy): domain Eukaryota; kingdom Metazoa; phylum Mollusca; class Bivalvia; order Cardiida; family Cardiidae; genus Fragum; species Fragum fragum. The sequence goes on along the minus strand of OX336375.1, from coordinate 14,863,557 downwards.
TCTAACAGTTTCACGTGAGCCAATCATAGATATAGTCTGATCAGGGTCTTCATTTCTTTTGCTCTGCGTTGTATGGTCATATGAATTAGCTGTATTCATATTGAAGAAATCTTCTTCAAAAGCATGTTTTTTTAACTCCTCGGTTAATTTGACCTCGTCTATTTATCATGATAACCTTTGGCAAAGAAGGTTAAATATAGTCAAAATTTGCTTGCTTACAGCAATGTGGGCACTTTGATAATTATATATCCTTCAATTATAACTAAAAAAAGGGTTAAAAGACCTATCATTTCTAGGCCGATTTTGTCCGCGTACAAAGTATGTATTTAGTTGAAGGCGTTTGATTGTGTCAAGAAACTTGACCCCGCTGGATCAACAGACATTTACGAGTATGAGTAGAAGCTCGCTTAAGACAAAATACAAAATATAGCCAAGAATTTAAGGGTCTTTTAATGAATGTATTCTAAAAAAAGACAACGGAAATTTTAAGTTATTACGTTCAAGGGATGTTAATCTCTCTACTTATGGTTGTCGGAACTTATGTTCAATTGACCAAACGCTTGCCCCTCCCACTTAGTCCTTTAGCCACGCCGTTGACTCCGACAGGAAGTTCCGCTGCGATTTTTAGCGGCGTTATTTTGCAAAGATTATGGCCAAAAGCATGTAACAAAAAATAAAGTAGTAGTTTGATGATATAAATGTCGTAACTACAGCTTGAATAAGCTGTAGTTACGGCTTTTAAGTCGCCAAACCAACAAAAAAAGGTTAACAAAAATGACGGAAAATGGCGGAATTGTAAGCTCAGGTCCAGGCTGAATAAATGATTTGATTTGTCGGTTGATTCCTTGATTGACAGCCGTGATTGACCAATTGATTTCATATGGAGGTAACGTTTTTTAATACTTTCCGGTGGCTTTTTGACATTTCTCGATGGATGACCATGGCAGTTGGTAATTTCAAGCAAAAACTAGTAAAATTGTCAGAATGATTAATTCATCATGCTATTATACTTGGCCATGCTTCCTAAGGCTGATGGGCCTAACCTACGTCATAGCCCACGTCATCGGCCAAATATTTTCGCATTTTTTCATCTTTGAAGTCAAGAGTTTCAGCTCTTATATGAATATTGTTGAAAACATAGCGGAAAAAACATAGTGCGTCCGGTATATCCGTCAGTGTAGACAATCCGTTAGTTTAACTCATTCCCACGCATGAATTTTTTAGACTGGTCCAAATTGGAGATGACAATTTTAAGTTGATGAAATTTTAGAGATCTTTGTGTATTTGGACAGACTCATTTTGGAAAATGAAGAAATTGTCACAGACAAAAATGACTTGCCCGTGATCAACACCCCCCCCCCGGTGACGGTGGTGCTCGAAAATGCGACCTTCAGATCATGAGTCAAGCACCTATACCTCTCGGTCTCGAGGCATTCATTGTGTTCACCTTCTTAACCATACCGTAAATGCAACATAAGCTGTAGTTACGACGTTAAAGTCGATAAACCAACACAAAAAAATCAGCCAAAATGGTGGCCAATTTCGGAGATAAAAACTCAGTTCTGGTCAAATTTATAATTGCATTGGTCGACTGGTAATTTGATTGACAGCTGCGATTGATCAATTTACGCAACATTACCTAGCACTCCGCTACGCGTAGGTTATATTGCGTAAATTGTCAGTTATGAACTATTACTATTACTTGTTTCTCTTACCTTTTTACTAAGCGATTTTTCAAGAGATAGAGTAAACCAATGTGCTCTATCAGTTTAAATAACCAAAGTGCCGGCGAAACCTTTAAAAAAGTGTCACTTTGACGTGAGCTATGATATGTCGAAATTAAGGTTTCACATGTTGCAAGAGCAGTAGCTCCGAAAAAACGAAGATTTATTTATAACTTCTCATTCCAGGAAATGCCCTCTCCGGCCCAAGTTACGTAGTTGCTACTGACTACAAAAGGTTTTCTATTAAATGGGGGTGTAATAAAGTTCTAGGACCAAAATGTACTGATCCCTACGTCGCCGTCAAAACGAGAAAGAAGATGCCATCAGCCCATACGTGGAAAATCATAGAGAAGATCCTTGACCATTTGTTTGGCTTAAAATTGACTTCAATGGTCCGAGTTATCCATGACGAGAGAGGTAGGCTTTACAATATCTTTGTATAATCGTTTTAATCATAAATATAATTATCGTTCCCGAAAGATTATCATATTGTCGAGAATTAGGGTGTGGTGGTAGTACCGGTGTGAGAAATACCAGGAATCCATTGTTACGTGTTCCAGCCGCCTCGATATGACTTCAATACTCTTACAAGTGGCGTTAAACCCCATTCAATCAATCGATCAACTAGTGTTAGTGTGTGGAAGTTTATTATAAATATAGGTGATTATATATTCATACGTCAAATGTCATTATATTTTCTATTTTCTATCCAAAGCTTGTATTAAATTCCCGGAGAATCATTATTACCATGGTCATCACGCCCCAAGTTACCACCATTTGAAGAAGATGTACAGAAAGTAGGAGAGGAATCTAAACCATTTGTACCTGTGCGTAGTATTTCCAGAAATTTCACGAATGCGTTAAACGAAACCACAGGGGAGTCTAAATATGCAGACAATACATTTACTGTGAAATGAATATTTGCCAATAGTCGGATGAAACCTCGAAGTAGCGCCTATATTAAGTGTGCAATTGTGTAGTTGTTTGAACTATCGCCATTGAAATCATTAATTATCAACGTCATTGCTTTGTTCTTCTTGGGACTAAATCAACACTTATATATTCTTCTGAGGACATAAAAACCACAAGATTATTAAGCTTAAATGCTGTCATTTCAAGTTCCTCTTTTGAAAAAGCAATAAGGATCCCATAAATATCTTGATTAAAGAAAAAGTCGAACTTATTACTATTTTTGTGATAAAGGTATATTAAAAAAGATCTTCTAAAATTACCTTTATTAGAAGTACGTATCGTATTTATCTTATCCCCTCCCTCCGTTTGCGCGATCCACTTCGTTTTCAAAATTCAAAGTCATTACTTTAGTTTTATTGAGCTCGACATACTAAGTGTTGACTATTGTGAACGATCAACGTCCGACTTGTGACTACATCGTGTGTCATCTCTTGGGCATTCTACAAGGAGCATTTTTCTTTCTTAGTTTAAACCTTGATCGGAATTCTCTTGTCCATGATGTCTCGGATAATTCCAGTTATGAATCTTGTGAGGTTATATGTCATTATAGAACATTATAGAAATCATGCGTTCATTCTAGATAACTTAAACCTGTATTAAGCAACCACTCTCAAGGGACGGTCAAAACGTGGTCGGTTTTTTGGGGGTTTTTTTTACATGTATGAGGGATCGAGTCTATTGCATGAACATAAATTGCTGGTTTCTCACTTAATTTTATGTTGATTGATCTCATTAGAATCGTCTCTGTTAGACGATTCTAATCAGATCCATCAACATAAAATTCAGTTTTGATTAATTTTAATAACAAAAAAATCAAATAATAAAGATCCTTTGTTTTTGGGTTGCTTAACCCAAGCGGTCGCTTAGTAGAGGTGGGCGCATGAGCAAGATTTACTGTATAATCAAAATTTTCGTCTGCACCGGCTTTAAGTTCTTAAGTCTTGTCTGATCTAGCCGAGAAATTAAAAGCAAATGTGCTCTTACAACATGATCTTGAATATTATTTGAACTATGTCGGGTAAAATTCAAAAGTTTTCTCGGCCCTTAGCGGTAAATGGAGACTAAGGTCTTGTTTAAAGGTCTTCTAACAACATAAATCTTTAGAAATGTGTACTCATTTGAAGCTCCACTGGCTGAAAGCCAGAGAGTTATTGTCATGGCGTTGTGTACGTCGTGCACGCGTCCGTCCGTCCATCTAGTTGTCCGTCCGTCCGTAAACTTTAACTTTAAAATCTTCTCCTCAGAAATTACTTAACAGATTTCGACCAAATTTCACATAAATGATCCTTGGGTGACCCTCTATCGGATTCCTTCAAAGAATTTTGATCGGATGAAAAACATGGCTAAAATGGGCGGGGCTATTTTCCATATATGGTGAAAGCTTTGAAAATCTTCTTCTCAGAAACCGGTGGATGGATTTCAACCAAACTTCGCAGAGAAGATCCTTGGGTTAACCTTTATCAGATTCCTTCAAAACATCTTGATCGGATGAAAAACATGGTTTTAATGGGCGGGGTGTATTTCGATTTATGATGACAGGTTTGAAAATCTTCTTCTCAGAAACCGGTGGATGGATTTCAACCAAAATTCACAGAGAAGATCTTTGGGTGAACCTTTATCAGATTCCTTCGAAAAATCTTGATCGGATGAAAAATCTGGCTTTTATGGGCGGGGTGTATTTCGATTTATGTTGACAGGTTTGAAAAATCTTCTTCTCAGAAACCGGTGGATGGATTTCAACTAATTTTCACAGAAATGATCCTTTCTATCAGATTCCTTCTACTAATTTTGATCGGATGAAAGTCATGGCTTTTATGGGCGGGGCTTTCTTCATATATGGTAAAAGCTTTGAAATTCTTCTTCTCAGAAACCAGTGGGTATATTTCAACCAAATTTGACGGGATCGATCCTTTGTGTTCCTTTTTATCGGATTATAAAAAAGAATTTTGATTGGATGAAAAATATGGCTTTAATGGGGAGGGCTAATTTCCATATACGGTATATACTGAAGACTTTGTAATTTTCTTAGAAACTTGTTGATGGATTTCAACCGAATTTCACGGAAATGATTAACGGATGACTGTTTGTCAGATTCCTTCATATAATTTTGATTGGTTGAAAAACATGGCTATTATGTCAATCTAGGGTATACAGTAAAAATGTTACATAATGAATTTTACATGACTTGGCTTGACTCTTGTAAAAACAATAAAAAGTTTGAAATTGTTCTCTAGAACTTTTTCAAAGATTTCATTGATTGAGATTTATTTTCATTATATTCAGTTTATTTCAAATTAATGAAAAAATTTGCTTAATCAGTACGTTCATTACTGTGGAGCCATATAGCCGCTCAAGCGCCTCTAGTTGTTAAATGTATGCGGATTCGTTGTTTATTCAGGAAGGCAATAAATCACGTGACTTTGCCGGAAGTAGTAAATTTAATGGTTCCCGTTATTCGATGGGATGCAGTGATAAGGACACAATAATCGCTTCGATTTTTAACGGCATTTTTTTTTGTTGTTGTTTTTTTTGTTGTTGTTGTTGTTTTAAGTATGGCTAGTAGCATGAAGCAAAAAAGTGAAATGGTTGGTTGGTGACATAAACATCGTAACTAGATTGAATAAGCTGTAGTCACGACGTTTAAGTCTCCAAAACAACAAAAAAGGTTTAAAAAGGGCGGTATTTGAAAGCTTAATTCCGGGCTGACTTAATGATTTGATTGTCGGTTGATTCCTTGACTGACAGCCGCGATTGGTAAATTGGGAGGAGGGCATGTTCAATCTAACTCGTTTTTTATTTTCACAAATAAAGCAAATCACTCTATTTAGAGTTATAAAAATAGTTACAAAGACATGTAACATACTTATCTAATAAAGCATTTTGATTTAAAAACCTCCATATTAAAATGTGATGAAAAAACGTTAACCCTTTCCACAAGGTGGAAGGGTTAAGATGTATTATAGAGATGCTCCCTTATTTGCTTGGAAAGGTACCCTGATTTTTGCATGCGGAAAGATTAGTGTAAGGTCTAAAAATATTTTGTAAGAAAGAAAAATTCATTGGGAGATCTCGTTTTTTTTCAGAAATAATTCCTCTAAAATTCAATCAACTTGTTGCATTATTCATCTTTGACAAATCACTGTTTCTTCATGATAAGATAATCTGTCTGAATTACATTATCTAGTGTGAAAATGAGTCTAGACTATGGCAAGTAACATTATTTATTCTATTCCTAGCTGTGAAATCCTGGGATTTTCCAGTATAATAAATTTTGATATCATCACTAGTGATGATATCAACTTTCACTCCGAAAATTTGGAACTACTTTTATTTTCAAAGGGCCGGCTCGCTCGGTGACCTTACATTCAATTTCTTAGGCTACAATTCAATTAAAAACAGTAAAATAAGAAAAAAATTAATGAACGTAACTACAACATCAAAATAACCGTTTTGATAACAACTTGTTTGAAACAATTACGAACCTTGTTGTTTGTGTTATCACAGATGACTCAAACAAATGCATAATTTCCGTAACGTCCAAAATTATTTACCGATTACTGATGATATTGCAGCTAAAGTGATAGACACTCAAACCTAACCCGCTTGAGCTTGTTTTGTACTCCCAAGTCAGGAGACTGAGTGATTTCAGACTGCCTAGCCTATAATTCTGTCCAAGTCCAAGTCATAAATCGCCGAACGATGTTCAAAATATCCCGGGGCCTTTAGATCGAAGATCAGATTGTCGCCCTTAGATATAGTCTATGTTTCGCCCAAATTATTTTTGTGCCTGACACTGCAAATCTCTAAGTGTCTTAAAATACGGACTTTCCCTCAAAAATTCATTTGAAAAACTCGCCCACTTGGAAAGAAAATGCTAGATGGTGCAGAGAAATTATTGAATTACAAAATACTTTGATATTTCTAGGGCCGATGATGTCGAATTTGATTGAAATAAATTAGCAACTATTGAAAAAAAACTGTTTCGAATATAGTAAATAGAATAATCAACTGGTTATTTTGACATGAAAAATCTCTCACTCGAATACGTTGTAATGCGTTAAAAAAAATGGCCTTCGGACTCGTTTTTCAACGTCTAACAACGCATTCTCGTGAGAGATTTTTCATGTCAAAAATAACCAGTTGATTATCCTCTATTTAACACAACATCACTGATAAACTTCGAAGACAATGTAAAGCCCATATACGCGTTTTAATGATAGTAACGCATACCTGTCATGGGCAAATAAATCTGACCCAAAAACCAGCCTTGAAAGGTACCTTGAAAAGTTGCTTACAGCTCTGCAACATGTTATTCCGCAATGAATGTTGATATGAAAAGAAGAAAAAAAAAAAAACATTCGGCAGAAAAATATTTGACCAATCGTGGATGTCAGTCAAATAACCAGGCCACCAATGAAATTATTCATTGAGACTAGATATGAGTTTTGAACTCCAACATTTGGCGCCATTTTTGTTAACATTTTTTGTTGTTTCGGCGACTTAATCGTCCTAACTACTGCTTATTCAGGCTATAATTACTACGTTTAGGTCGCCAACCAACTATTCCTCTTTTTTTGTTACATGCCACCGGCCAAAATATCGCCGTTTCAAATCGAAGCGGGATCTCCTGTGGGATTCAGTGGGCGTAGCAAAAAGGGAAGTTGGAGGGGCCAGCGATTGATCAATTGGCCTGTGTTGCACTAATTACCTGAAGACATCCAAGATTTCCATGAAAATTTTACATGTTAGCTCTTTCAGTAGAAAATCGAACTGTTTCTGTTGCATTACTAAACATGACCTTAAAACAAGAGGGCCGTTGGCCCTGGGGCGCTCACCAGAGATAAAGGCTCTTTTTCTTTCAACAGTCTAATTTCATGTTAAGGTTAGGATTATGATACAAGTGGGCCACAATTACATATAAAGACTATGAACCTGGGGATCCAAAAGTCTAAATTACAAATTCCAAGGCTTAAGTGTTGATTTGAAAAAGGGAAAAAACTTTTTTCCAACCTCTGGATCCATGGGTTATAATTTCAGAAATAAAGAAGAAGTCTGTGAACTGATGCTTCATGCCTATCCCCCTCCCGGTTCCGCCCCTGGAGATCCCAGGATCATGATTTTAGCTATTTTGTAAGAGATCAATATACTGATACTTCATGCAAAATATCATGGCTCTACGAGGAAAAGATTTATAAAGCTTATCTTGAAATTTCACTTTTGTAGCCATGGCAACCAGAGTTTTTAACGTATTTCAATTCTCATAGCTTTATTTTAATGGGGACCACCTAAGGAACATTTTTGCCAAATTTGGTTCAAATCAGATCAGTGGTTTGGGAGAAGATGTCATTTAAAAAATCGTTCTTTATTTCTATATAACCCCCCCCCCTTTTGGGCTCCGCCCCTTTGGACCCGAGAACCATGATTTTAACTATTTTGAAAGAGGTCAATATACTGATGCTTCGTGCAAATATCAAAGCTCTATATTTTCTGGGTCAGGAGGAGAAGATTTTTAAAGATCATTTTGAAATTTCACAATTGCTACCATGGCAACCAGAGTTTTTGACGGATTTAAATTATTTTAGCTTTTTTTGAATGGGTCCACCTAAGGAACGTTTCTGCCAAATTTGGTTTAAATCGGCCCAGTGGTTTGGGAGGAGATGTCAATTAAAAAGTCGCCATTTATAACCCCCCCTTGGGGCTCCGTCCCTGGGGACCCTAGATTCATTATTTCAATTATTTTGAAAGAGGGCACTGATGAACTGATGCTTCATGAAAAATATCAAGGCTCTACACCTTCTGGGTTAGGAGGAGGGAATTTTTAAAGATTATTTTAAAATTTCACTATTGTTGCTATGGCAACCAGAGTTTTTAACGGATTTTAATTCTTTTAGCTATTTTTAAAGGTAACCACCTTTGGAACATGTCTGCCAAATTTGTTCAAATTGGCCCAGTGGTTTGGAAGGAGATGTCGTTTAAAGAAATTGATGACGGACGCCGGACTAAAGGTGATCACAATAGCTCACTTGAGCACTTCGTGTTCAGGTGAGCTAAAAACACAAAAAGATTTAGTTCACACTCCCCGGCGGCGGTGGCACATATTCTTTCCGACATTTGTCTCTCACAAATGGGTGAATAATCGAAAACCTAAGTGGGATAGCAGCTGGAGGCTAGGAAAGGTTGTAGCGGTAGTACTGGTGTGAGAAATATCATTGTTAGGTGCTCCAGCCGCCGCGAAATGACTGAAATACTGTTAAAAGCGACGTTAAACCCATTTCAATCATTAAATACGCACTATTATACTGTCTGTAAATCATTTGTTTTACAAAAGCTGAAACCAAGCGCCAAACCTTCGCAATTCTTGTGCTCGTCAAATTAAACTTTTTAAAGGATTATCTTAGCTATAGAATTTAATTTAAATATAAAATTCAAAGCGAGGAAAATATTTTTCCTTCTCTTGTGTTTGTATAACGATTTATTATATACCTATAAAATATATTGATTAAAACCTGGCTATCTAATACAACTCGACAGAAAATAAAACGTTTTCGGCGTGTACCAAAAAACCTTATATTCGTCGAGCACGGACTACTTTTTTGTGTATTGACATTCTTTTTTTTTTTTTTTTTTTTTCGGAAAGTTGGTTGTTTCTTAATCATTTAAGAGAATTTTCTTAATGTCATGTCCTAAATGGTATATAATAAAAGGAATATTACAACAGAGTGTTTTTCTATTTGTTGTTATCGTGTTCTCGAAACGTGTGTAGGTATTTTTTATTGGATTCGACCTTCGGTCTCATCCAATAAAAAAATACCAAATCACGATTCTCGAACACGATTACAACATATAGAAAAAGACACCTCTGTATTATTCCCTATCTATTACAAAAACGCTGTGTGTCCTCTCCCTTTTATTTCTCCCTTTACCACAATGGTTTAGTTTGACAGATATATGAATAAGTTTTGACACATCTCGTATCTAGCCATTTCATATCAGCACTGAGTGAGGCCCGGCCACAGTTCTCGTTATCATTGTCAGGCTGTCCATCCTTCCACATGGTGTTAATAACCTTTTCGTTGTTGACGTAGAAAAAGTGTTGACTATCTTGAGGGTCTGATAATCCTATCCAGTATTCGTTTTCTGAAAGTAAAAATATGGTAATCGACGATATAATAAATTAAACAGCCCTTTGTTCAGGATGTTAAACACCAGCGAGCCCCTCCTCTTTAAACCCGTATTACGCAAAAGTGAGCAAGCAAGGCGGGGTACCAGATTATGATATTTAGCTATCATTTTGTTATCCTCAACGGCGGACAGGTATTTATTATTTAATATTTAATGTTTGTGATCCACCACGCAAATATGTACAATGTGGGAAATAAAAGAAAAAGAAATACTCTAGGAATTCTACCCAGATTCGACTCATTTTACTCCCCTGACATAGTTTCTTTAACCCATTCCTACACAAGCCCTCCTTTTTTCGCCCTCAAGTAAAAAGCTTTGGAAAACATTGTTGATAACGAAGAAAATTCTTGTATCAAGCAATTTCTGCATTATCCACAATGTTTTCTATCTTAAAATACTAAAAGATTACAATTCCATCAACTTGAAATTGTCGTCTGCAACTCATATCAAATTAGACAAGTCTGAAATTTTGTCGTTTTGGAATGGGTTTAAGTATGTTGACATTTTTGTAGCCCTACTTGGCTCCTTGTACTCAAGGTAAGCTATTGTGGTCGGCCGCCGCTTATTAGTCGTGTCGTCCACTTGTCGATTATTCCTGAAACATTTTTTTTCCTAAGCAACAAAGCCAATCAGCTACACAAGGACCTAGATCAATTTTACCCCTTTCGTCTAAATGATAAAATGAAAAGGTAACAACCCTATACTTGTAAAACGGAGCTATTGCTTTGCTTCGTTAAAGTATGTTTCAATGCAGTGTAATTTACATATATATTTATGTAAAAAGGCGAAGAGTTATTCACTCTGAAGTCGAGTTCTTTTCCGTTCCGAAAGAGTTTTAAACAGAGTACCTTTATGGTCCAACTTAGGCCCCACCCAGGCGCACCATATTTTAAATAGAAATAAAGAAAGACTTGGTTAAAAAAATAAATACCTTGGGTCCTAGGTTTTATATTTCTAGCGGCATAAACTACCTGACCACTTCAATAGTTCTTAAAGGATGCCCGTTGGGTCTCGTTGCGACTCCGCTCTGGTTCGAAATATTTTACACAGAAAGAGAGAAATTTTAAAAACGGACGGATCGCCAAGGTCAACCAAAGAGTTAATCGGTCCTCAAATTTTTCATTTGAACCGTAAGCACCATTTGAACTCAAATATTGGCCAACATTTATATTGAAGCAGCAGCTACGACGTTTCAGTCGTAAACCAATAATTTTGCTTTTTTAACATGTCAATGTTTATAAATCTTGTAAAATAATATCGTTTAATATCAAATTAGACTTTCCGTCTGAGCTCAGTGGTGGTGGTAAGCTATCTTTTAGTTCCTTTGACAAATCATTATGTCTGTAGAGGCTTCATATTTCAGATCTAGCATCACCCGGTGTCCCTCAATACACATCATAATAAAATGCCTCTAGAATCCCACTTCAGCTCTATACGGGTACAACCTACGTGTATTTTTCGTGAAATAATGAATGAAATAATATTACATTTTGAATCACGTTTAAATGCTCCTGTAGGTGATTTAGATTTATGTCCCTGTATTTGTGGGTTGTTGTTGTTGTTGTTGTTTCACACACTTAAAGAACACGGTCACACTCTAAGAATCAAAGTCAAATTCAAAGCATGATGAGATCTAGGTAGTTATTTAGCGATGTAGACATTATCTGGACTCAATATTTTGAAGACGATCAGATTCATCTTTAGGTATTTAGAATACAATGTACATTTTGAGAATCCTGTCACATGCTTACTTTGGTCTTAGAAATCAAAGTACTGACAGTACTGTAAGCTAGCAAAGCATTGATTTGTAGAGTAGAAAGCTTTGTGGACAATGAAGAAACTGCTTGTTACAAGCAATTTCTTCATTGTCAACAATGTTTTCCAAATCTTTTTACTTGAATTGCATACAAAGCGGGATTGAGTGGGAATGGGTTAAATAGCATGCTTTTAAAGAGTTCTCTATAATTTGAATAGAGTTTTCTTGTATTTCTGAAATACATAAGAGCTATTTTTTTTTTTTTTTTTTTTTTTTTTTTTTTTTGTGGCGTAGACATTCAATGGGTTCAGTGGTGTAGCCTCCAGTGGCAGTTTGCACTCGTTGAACTTTGAGAAGACCTCAATATTTTGTCTGTTAACTTAAGCTATCAAAGCTTTCGCTTTGCTAGCTAAAAAGAGCACCGCATGCGGATGTCAACGCTTGGCTATTCAAGTGCGTGATAGTGGGTAAAATTTCGTAGTCGAAAAATGACACAATTCGTTTAAAATACATTTCCCCTTTTTGGTATAGATTGCTCTTTTGATAGTTTCATATTTCATGTGAATGTGTTTGGTAATACCAGAGATATTAAAAAATGTCAAAATTTTCTGACGATGAGGCAGATGCAGACATTTACGCAGACGACAACCTGGTCACAGCGATACTCCCGGATTTCTCCGAAAACAGCCGAGCTAAAGAACAGTGCCTAATTGAGACAAATAATTAGATTGCAAGTGTTTTCTTCACCAAACAGATAACAAGCTGTTGAACATCTAAAACATCGTAGGGAAATTATATATATATGTATGTCCTTTTTGTATACATAACCATCCCCTAAATGTTGTTTTTACCAAGTTTGGCTAGCATTTGTCCATAAGATCAAAATTCGAGAGTACGTCGGTCAAGGAAAGGCAGTTGACCGATCACTGGCCCCGCCAATTGACTCCGCTAGCCATGCAGGCTGTCTCCACCATGTAGTTCCTATTCAATATTAAACGGCTTTATTTTGCAAAATTTACAGCAAGTTACATGTAACAAAAAATAAAATAGTCGGTTACCTAAGTGTCGTAAGTACAGCAGTAGTTGCGACGTTTTACTCACAAAACCAACAAAAATATTTCATACATTGCGATTGGTTTTTGAAAAATATATGGTCATTGAGCTGCAATAAAAAAGATGAAATGGTTCGTTGTCGATCTTAACGTTGTAACCAGAGCTTATTCAACGACATTTATCTCACCTAACGAAATGAAATGCTTCACTAAAATGTCACTAATTGTCAGAGTTAACGGTAATTTCCGGTCTAAACGAATGGTATGATTAGTCGATTGATCCTTTAATTGATGGCCGCGATCGGTCAACTGATGCAATACATATGGAATATTACAACAGTCTTCGGTCTCGTCAAATAGTATTCTACACAAGCTACCCGACAGTTACGACCTGTAAGAAAGATAAACTGTTGTAATATTCCTTTTATTAAATACCAGAAATTAAGCAAATATTCAACTATCTACCTTCCATAATGTATAAATCTAACGTAAATCCAAGAATTTATGAACAGCTGATAAATATTTAAACCACAAAAACCTGCATAGAGTTTGACAAATCTTCTGTAAGCTTCTCTATAAAAATCCGTTTACTGAGGAAAGCCACGTACCTCGAATCTTTATAAGAGTTCTATAATTCAAGAAGGTTAAATTATAACCACGTTAAAACTTCTCAGGGCAGCAATTTCAGAACACACACAACACAAATCTTGAAATAGACTGACGGTGCCAAAATGTGTAAAATGGGTGGAAAACCCCAGATAAGATGCACCAAAATATGTTTGATATTTGTATTTGCCTGTTTTATGAATGAATGAAGCTGAACTTCATGATAGTGTAACACGACAATATCGGATACATGTTGGCATTTGCATTACACAAGATACTCGACGAATACGGATTTTGAGGTACACTGCTTACACGGATTTTATTTCTGTCGAGTTATATCGGATGCCGAAATAAAGCCTGAGATAGTTAATAGGTATTGATAAAAAGGATTATCACATTCAATGATGTTACATCTTTGGATAGCAAAGCATGTATCGTAAAAAATTGACATTCGTGACGATCTGTGTTACTTATTCCTTATTTTTATATGTTTGATTACCAAAATTTGACTACCGATTTTTTTTTTTTTTTTTATCCACATTTTGTTTTAAAATGATATCTACATGTTTGTTATCAGTACTAAGAA
>OX336375.1:14762179-14844679 GCA_946902895.1 Fragum fragum | reverse complement strand
CATTCATCTGGCTTAGTCATCAGGTCGCAGGAGTAGCAATACGGTCCACGCTGATCTCTTGGAATTGCTAGAATAACAACTCATTTATTTTAGTTTCGATGATCTTAATTCATACGTTCTGATTGGCTGTAATTTTTGTTTCACAGAATATTAAGAACGAAACTAGTCTGTATGCTTGTGCACAGTGTAGTTCCATAGCGTCACTTGTGTCACGTTACTGTGTTTTTTGGTCTTTTTTAATGACAATTATTAGGTCATGTGATGTATGTCTTGATATTATTTAATTGTACACAATATAGAGAAATAGAAAGCCCAGTCACAACCCTATGTTTAAGTCATTCCCAAACGACAAAATTTTAGACTAATCCAAATTGAAAAAAGCTGCAAATGACAATTTCAAGTTGATTGAAATTAATTGTTTTCGTCATTTGGGATAGAAACCATGGTGAAAAATGAAGAAATTGCTGGATACGAGTAATTTCGTCATTTTTCACCAATTTCTCTAAAGCCTTTTTTCTTTACAGGCGTAAAAAGGAGGGATTATGTGGGAATGGGTTATTCCTATTATTTCTAAAGAAAGAAGACGGATTTATTTGCAAGCTTTGTATATATTCAAAACATCTGACATTGAAACCAATTAAACAAGAGGACCATCGTGGTCCTAAATCGCTCGACCAAATCTCTCAACTATTTCAATGTATAGCATTTTTCGATATAAAGATAAGAGGCATTTTTGTAATGATTACAAGTAATTGAACTATCGTGTCTGTCAATCAAGGTAGCAAAGGACCAATCAAATCATTCACTTAAACCGGAGGTGAACTTTGGACTCCGACATTGGGCGACATATATGTACAACATTTTTGTTGGTTTGGCTACTTAAACGGGGTAGCTTCCACTTATTTAAGCTGAAGTTAAGACGTTATGGTCGTCAATCAATTATTTTGCTTTTTGGTTACATGTTCTAGCTATAAGTTTTGTAAAATAATGTCGTTTAATATCGAAGTGGAATTTCCTGTCGTAATTAGTGGGAGTGTCTAGCGGAATCAGTGGGCGGGGCCAATAATCCGACAATTAACAAATCGATGGTCCCTTCCAATTGCTTATAAGCCACGCCATTTGACTCCAACAGGAAGTCCCCTTTCGATTTTGAACTTTGCAAAATCTGTGGTCAGTAGCATGTAACAAAAAAGTAGAATCCTTGGTTGGCGGTCTAAACGTCTTAACTACAGCTTAAATAAGCTGTAGTTACGATGTTTACTCGCCTAATCAAAAAAAGGTTAACCAATATGGCGTCCAAGGTCGGAGTTCATTCCTAGTTTCAATGAATGATTTCATTAGTCAACTTGTTATTTGATTGACAGCCGCGATTGGTCAATTGTTGTTAATGGTGTGAAAAATCTTCTATTATATTTGCAAGTGAAAAGGATATACCCTTTTTTGAACATCCCTCGTTGTTACACAGGTCCCCATGACAACAGACCTGGCATGAAGTAATATCGGTGTTTCGTTTACCAACCATGCTTGTCAGTACAGAACATCTCTAAAATACAGATAATAATAAACCTCAAGTCCCTCGTATTTGAAAGAAAAAAAGTGGTGTTTCTTTTTTCAAAATAAAACTATTTCAAATGTTGCAATGATGTTCCTCTGGGAACTATTAAAAAACTATACATAATTACGCTAATTTTCAATATTTCGGCAAAAATGCTTTTAACAAGAAAAAGAAAATAAATTAAATATCTAGAACATAACTTTATGATCACTCAATATAGCCATTTTGTTTCATCAGTCTAGAGATAAAACAAAATGGCTATATTGAGTGATCCTAAAGTGAGTTAAACGTGCGTCCTTTCCTCTTTCATTCTGCTTCGATCAGCGTAACATACTTAGATGTTTGTTGGTTGATCTGTCCAGTCGGGCGGGGATAAATATAAACGCAGAAAAAGTAATGCGATCAAACGAAATGGTTTACTTTACTGAAATCAGCCATTTAGGAGAGAATGGTCCGTGATAACCCGAGAAATCTACATGTTGCCGGTGCGCGAGCAAGATGTCGTAACTAAGGCTTTATTAAAGCTAGACTTACCATATTTTTCGCTCACACCGACGATATGCAAATACCCTACCGTTCGGCGATGTTTTTGTTGTTCTTTTTTTTATTAAGGAAGATAGTCGTAGATAATTTAAACCACTAACAGTGCACTAAATGTTTACAGAATCGTCCGCAAAATATTGATAAAAGCTAATCTTCAAAACTGTGTAGTGTCCGCAGTCGAGAGTAAGAGAGTCCGGTTCCCGACCAAAGGTCATAGAAGCGGCTATTTGAACTTAGTTCTTTGATGGGCCCACATAATCGGCATAAGGAATCAGAATAGAGAGGGATTAAGTATGATGGAAAAACTTGTTTCCCAATCGATGTAAAATAAATAGGTTTATAACAATCCAGAATGCACGGTCCTATTCAAAAATCTTTGGATACATGTTGCTAGATAGAAACGACAATATTGAGTTTACCTCCTGCTCCTTGCTTCTTATGACCTCATTGAAGCTGTTATTTTTATGGACTACGTAGGCGTCCATCAGTGTTACCCAGTTTGGAAAATCCAGTAGGATGTTGCTATGTTAGAAGACAAGTGGTGCCCAGTTAGGTTCGATTTAGTATTTATCAAAACCTGTCTCCCCCAAACAACTGTACATTTTGAAAAAGGTGTGATACGAGGATTCTATATCATACGTAGAACGCGTAAAGACTCCTCTTAAATACGAAAACACCTACCAATAACCCGCTTAGCGTTGATGCGGTCACGGTTTCAATAAAGCAGAGGGGATTTTTTTTCAATAATAAAATGAATATTTGCCTTAAATTCTGAGAACTCAGCACTGCGGGAATGATAAGCCATACAGTTACATATATTTAAAGATGTTTATTATAATTTGAATTAGTATTTTCAATCAATTACCGAACGAGGAAACTTTGGACAAGTTACAGACGACAATTCAAATCGCTTTAAGATTGAAAACTAAGGCCCAGATATGTTAGAAAACATTGCGAAATAAGCAATTTCCCATTTTCTCACAGTGTTTTCATCAGTGCGATTCTCTTTAAGCGTGAAAAGCGTGATTGTGTGGGTGTATCTTCTACTGAGCACGGAATTTTTAAAGATGTACAGAATCTCTCATTTGTCTCTTACAGATAATAATGCTCAGTGAATATTAATAATCTAATATTGCCCAAGTTTCTTTAATGATATCTTAATTACTTGTGAAATGTCTTCGGAAAGGTATCATCTCGAAAAAGTGGGGGGAACAAGGTTTTGATTTTGAAAGTTAGTTAGACTGCGATCATGTAAATTTTGTTTGACGTGACTTTCAGTAGTTTTTCAATAAAACCGCGGTTGATAGGTGCACCTAATCACGTTTTTCTGTCAATTTTAACGCCAGTTACATGTACAATGTCAACAATAAATTTTGGCCATTACATGTGTAGCTGCTCAGCCAACTTTTAAGGGAAATTACTTATATTTTCATCAATGAAAGAAAAATGATGTGTAATACAATGGCATTTTACCCGAACTTGTGATCGTACTCAGTAATCTAGTATAGAAACATCCTGTTTATCATGTACCTATTAAACAAACAGGGCTAGACGAGAGGTTACACTTAATATATATAAATGCCATTTTGTACACCAAAACGGACATACCACTCTACTATGACATAACGGACGTCCATCATCAGTACTTTCAGTGGTTTGATTTAAATGATTGGTTATGTGATAAAATATCTGGTGATGTACATTTTGGCTGACGGACCACTTCTGTCAACTAAATAATCGAGTCTCTATTCAAATCATTGTTCAGCCAGTAACTGAATGTTGAACCCTGATTTTTGTATTAAGCAGTTATGTTGGTTTCAGTACGCATGCACTTTCCTTTACAAAACAAGTACCGTTATCTCACGATTTTTAGATTAAGGGAAGTACTCTCATACTATTGTTCATACCACTTTTGTTTGTTTAAATGAGGACTGATGCCGCTTTTAACATTTTTTTCGGTCTTATTGCGGCGGCTGGAGCATCGATCAATGGATTCCTGATACATCTCGCACCAGTACCATCATTACATCATTTCCTAACCTCCGGCAGCTATCCCACTTAGATTTACGATTGTCCAAATTCTGATGAGAGACAGTGTCGGAAAGAATATGTGTCGCCGGGGGTCGAACTCATGACTCCCCATGATTGAAAATTGGAATTATGATGCGCTACCAACTGCGCTATGACGGCTGCTTATACCGAGTTTCCCCGCGTTTGCAGATTTTCCGGTCGAACTAATAACCAAGGTTTGTTTTAAGTTTAAGAGATTAATGGAATATTTCTTTTTTTCATGGAGGTATGAACCGATCAAACTAATCACACTGTATGAATACGCGGAGCGGATTCATACATAAGTGTTATTAGATTTTTTCGGTTCATACCTCCATGAAAACAAAAAATATTCTCTTTATTTCTTTTAATTTATTAGCATCTTATAAAATATTTTACAAATTTTGATACATTTTTGTATGGGACTAATTTGTGCGGAAGCATACAAAATCGCTGCGTGCTCAAAAACTTGTTCATGGAGTTATGAATGATTTTTTTCAACCAATCAGAACGCCCGTTTTTTGATAGACGAAACTAAAAATTAAATTATCATACAATTAAATGCGAATCTGTAATACGACGGCGATAATATGTTCACGATAATGAATGTAGAAATGCTAAGCTCTATTGCCTATAAACCGGAAACACTTAACTCTTTACTAGACGGCAAATTTTAAAACTGGTTCTAGATTAAAGAAGATGCAGACGATATTTCAAATAGGGCAAAAGCAAGAAAATAAGTACCAAATTGGATATAAAACATTGTGAGAAAAGGAGAAATTGCTTGTAACAAGCATTTTTTTTAATTCTCACAGTGTTTTCTAGAACTATTGTTTCTCACCGTGTGAAAATGCGGGATTGTGTGGGAAATGGTAAAAATTGTCTGATATACAAAAATCTGTTAAAACGGCACAGCCACAAGTGTTATACATGTATTTAAAAAGTTTTATTTTGTAGACTATTGATCCTTTATCCCCGGTGAAGTATAAGCAAAATAACATAGAGAATTAGCCTCGAATAACTAAAATGCGTTATTAAAGATGAACTTTTATGATGCGAGTGTCCTTTAGTTTATTGGCATTCCAAAGCGAAGTATAGAGCAAACGAAATGGTGTAATCAGCGGAATATGCTGATAATCGTTCACAGCGAAAAAGGCCTTGATAGCATTGGCGACAAAAGCATCGAAACTACGGTCTTTGTAGCTGTATTTGGGCTGTTTTTACCTCCAACCGATGACATGACTCATGCGGACCAAAACACTGTGAGAAAAATATATTGTCGCTCATACAAGTTTTGTTGTCTTACAAGGTTTCCGTAAATACGAAGCATAGTTCATCTTGGACTGGCTCTATGACGGCCAATACAGACAAAATGTGGGGATGATATATATGTGCAAAAGCATGGGATTTCTTGTTACTTTGCATGTTGAGTATCTATAGTGTATGAACTCCTAAAATGTATGTATCATTTGTCTTGGAAACCATTTAGGACTCGGGGGGGGGGGATATTGAGGAACTCCCAAGCTTTTTAGTGCATCTCGTTAATTTTCATTCTTATATTATAAGCTTTACTTTTATATTGGAATACTATAGAAACCTTTAATACTAATTGTGCGTGTCCAAATGTGACGAGTTTCTTTTCTCAAACCATTGGTTAATAAAATTTGGCTAGAATTGATCACAAAGGTATCAAAGCACAAAGTTAAAGAATTATGTTACCTCTGATTTGGAAAGTATTTAGAAAGTTAGCTCCTATGTGTTCTCTCATGTCCCATGTTAGCCTCTATGTGTTCTCCCATGTCTCAAGTTTTACATATTTTGTACTAGTAAATGGCTGAGTAAGCCTACCCAAGATCAGTGGTAATATATGGCTGCTCTATTACTTTTATTATCATACTTTGATTGACACCTGACATTATTATTCTAGAGTTGAGTATCTTTGTGGTGTACAATGGGGTGGTATTATTTTCCAAAGCAACTATTTTTCTTTTAAAGTAAAGAAAGCAAAACATGAGATACTTATCTATAATTTTCAATATCAGGCGAATGCATTGTTTCAATTTGTTTCAAATAGCTCATCAACTCACAATTGAGTACAATTGTGTCAAGTGATTTCGAAATCCATCCATAAATGTAGGATGTATCCTCTTTACAAACCGGATGGAGCAACGCACTAACGCAATAACTCACTAACACTCTAACGGCCAAACACCGAATTATAATTGTGACAACTGTGTCTTCGTCATCGCAAGCGGTATAAAAAATCAATGATAAGAACACTAAAAACAAATTTAAACAATAATCTGAAACTTAACCTTGTCATGCTGAATAAAATCCTTATTGAGAATTTCATCAACATTAAAGAACTTAAAGCACAGTAAGGCTTTAACTGTGGTTCAATATTGTTTTTAGCTAGCTTAAGTTAACAGACAAAATGTTGAGGACTTCTCGGTGTTCAACGAGTGGAAACTGTCACTGGAGGCTTAACTACTTAATCTATTGAATGTATACGCCATAAAAAAGTAGTTCTTACATATTTGATTAATATTACAAACTCTATTCAAATTGTAGAGAACTCTTTCAAAAGCATGCTATTCAACATATTCCTACTTAATTCTGCTTATTAAGCATCTCGAGAAAAAAAAGCTTTGGAAAACATTGTAAACAATAAAAAAAAATGCTTGTTACAAGCAATTTCTTCGTGTCCAAATTGTTTTCCAAAGCTTTTTTTTCTACTTAAAATGTTTTCTACCCAAAAAGAGAAAGATTTTCTAAATTCAACCAACTTGAAATCGTCGTCTGCAAAGTCTTTAAACTTGAACCAGTCTAAGGTTTTTTTCATGTTGTAATGGATTAACTCCTTGGCTACTCTAACCTCGTTTGTTTATCATGATAACCTTAAGCAAAGAAGATTACTTAACACAACTATGCTTTGCTAACTTACAGGACTTTAAGTACTTTGATTTACAACTGGTTTTATAAACGATATCAGTTATTCCATTTTTCAAACTAGAGTTGCTTGAGCGCCTGTATCGCTCCACAGGCATGAATGTACCGATTAGCAATTTTTTTCATTAATTAAGTATAAACCGAATATAATGAAAATAAATCTAAATCATTGAAATCTTTGAAATAATTCTTGAGAACCATTTCAATCTTTTTATTGGTTTTACAAAAGTAAAGTCAAGCTATGTATCATTCACTATGTAAAATATTCACTGTATACCATATATGGACATAACCCTACACAAAAATAGCCACTTTTTTAACAAATCAAATTGTTTTTGTTGTTTTTGCTGCACATGTAAGTTAGTACTGTTTCTTACCTTGTGTTTTGTGTTATAATGTAATAGTTATATGTATATACTCTTCATGTATGGAGGCAATAAAGAAATACTACTACTACTACTTTTAGTATATATCATATATGGAAATTAGCCCTGCCCATTAAAGCCATATTTTTTCATCCTATCAAAATTCTTTTTTATAATCTGGTAAAAGGTCAACCAAGAATTGACCCTGTCAAATTTGGTTGAAATCCATCCACTTGTTTCTGAGAAGAAGAATTTCAAAGCTTTTACCATATATGGAAATTAGCCCCGTCCCCTTAAAGCCATTTTTCACCCTATCAAAATGATTTGAAGCAATTCCATAAATGTTCACCAAAGGATCATTTCTGTGAAATTTGGTTGAAATTCATCCACCGGTTTCTTGGAAGAAGATTTTCAAAGCTTTCACTATATATGGAAATTAGCCCCGCCCATTAAAGCCTTGTTTTTCATCAGATAAGAATTCTTTGAAGGAATCTGATAGAAGTTCACCATAGGATTATTTCTGCGAAATTTGATTGAAATCAATTCTAAGAAGAAGATTTTCAAAGCTATTTCCATAAATGGATATTACCACGCACGCACGACGGACACCACACCATGACAATAGCTCTCTGGCTTTCACTCATGATCACAGAATGAGATAAGCACCGCGCTTAAAATTTTTTAATAATGTCGAAGCGATGTCAAGACATCCATGATCACGAAGGAACTACCGAATGTTACCAATATTTTAGTTTATTTTGAATGATATTTACTATTATATTTGTTCATTAATATAGAAAAATATTAAATCAATAATACATCTACGCATAGTCGGTATTGATATCATCTATCTAATCTGATCTGGTGTAATCTGATCACGACTTAGAAAACCGGTCAATTTGTATCCCGGTAAAAAAGTAAGTCGAATTTTCTGCTGCCTGTTTATATCTAATGTTATCGATGTATTTCAAATACAATAGGCTTCACGCAAACAGATGTGACTTCGTTACACAACTACAAAAAATAAATTATGGCTTTTTATACGCTTTGAAACTTTAGTGAAATTAAAATGTTCCTCATTGTTGGTTTTGCAAGGATGCATGGTTAGAGTAACGAACGACAACTCTGCTAGGAGATTGATGAAGTTACATACAAATAAACTCCAGCACAGTAGACTACCTCCCATGAAACTCTGTGCGAGGGCAGTATCCTGTTTAAATTTCATATAGGATGAAACTTACCCCATGCCCACCATTTTCTATAAGAAGGGAAGAAGTGATATCGAAAACAGCGTCCCGTTTGATATTAAAGACTGCGTCCATTAAACAATTTCAGTAATGAAAAGACAAGGTTCGTGTGATTTAATGACGCTGTGCAGATTGAAGGCCAATAGGTGTGAAATCATGACGCACCATCGATGCAGATTGAAGGCTATACGGTAGACAGCTGTAAGTCCAAATAAACATTTCGATATACTTACATCTTGTGAAATACATCCCGAGTTGTAGACAACCAGACCGCCTGTTGTTACCACCTCCTCTACATAACAATTCTATAAATAAGGACCAAGGGTCGTATAAACTATCAGATTTTTGCAAACTAAACAGTACTGAATCTCCTTTGTAGAGAACAAAATCGAGTTGTACCTTTTGTATGCCACTTTCCATTTGACTCAAAATCGCAGTATTCAATCATGAAATAGATTGACCAATCAAATCAGTACTACTCTTTGAGCAAACAGGTTTGCCTGCGACAAATGTGTATATATTTAGTTGGTTGGCGACCAACCAGTCATAACTATAGTCTCACCAAAGATTTGCTATTTGTATGTCAGTAGAAATCAAACAATTGTCTTGCTTCTCATCTAATCTGCTTTGTCTAAAAGCCATTGAAGAGTTATCATAACTGTGTTCAACGACTCAGTTGCCTCAAATGAACTCATTTCATAATGAATGGAAAATCTTGATTTTTAATAAAAAATATTGAGAACACTGAAAAGTTGGCACACATTAGTTGTTATGCATTCAAATTTTTGATAAACGGTGGTGATTGTGCACGGCCACCTGATATATTAAGTTATTTGTCGTCGGTGGGCGAGAAAATATTGTAACTACCAATTTATCAAAGCTGCAGTTACGACATTTTGCACGCGCATCGACGTTACACTTATTCCGTCAAACCTCCTACCTGGTCAGAGTTGCATGTTGTGATGTCAGTACAGAGAGACGGTGATGGATAATGGGTGCATTCAAAACAACGGACTGCTTGAACTGAAATATAAATGAATACAATATTTTTGTTTATTTTCATTGATGCATCATCTTAAAACTTGATCGTACGGTATTAAACTTTGTTCCCGTAGCCAGATGCCTGTTTTGATTGTGCCGCAAGCATCTTCCAATATTGCTGATTGCTTGGCAAAAAATATATTAATTTCTTGGTTTAAAAAAGCATCGTTTTATTCATGCAATAAGACAAATAACATGTACCAGTTCCATCTTTTGGTAAAGATTTAAACCACAAAAAAGTATGCCAACATAGACTTTTCATGCTAACGATATAAGCTTATTTTTCCGCTATGTCGCGAGTTCTATTCTCGGCCAATTATTGTTACCGAAATTAGTCTCCCACCAATTGGTGGATAATCGTAAACCTAAGCGGGCTGTGCAGCTAGATGCTCGGAAAGGGTTGTTCTGCTTATACTAGTTTGAGAATTACCAGTAATCTATGGTAAGGTGATCCAGCCGCATTTAAACCACATTCAGTCATCAATCGGTTAGCTGTCCGCTATAACTGTCTTTGTTTACTTGTATTGCCAACTTATTGGATTAACCCTTGTCATGCTGATGCCGGGATTTCCTGCTATGGCAGGAGGTATAGACAAAAATCAGACTGCAGCTATATGCAGTTTGATCTTAGTCTACACCTCCCGTCTGTCCCTTCTAAGCAAGAGATATCCATACGATAAATGTTCAAAAGAATTGTTAAGCCACAATGCTTGCATTCAGTACTGTCAGCCCTTTGATTTTAATGCAATTCAGAAAGACAAGGGTTAATACTCGCAAGACCCCAAATAAAGCATACCGTTCAAGTGGGGAAAGTATAAAAATGTTAGCTAATGTTCATACGCGTGTTTCTATCCTGAACGCACGACTAAACATATCACTGTTATCTCTACTACAGCTTGATCGGGGTCGATGAAATTAAGGGAACACCTTTTGGTGGAGGAGAATGTTTACCTATGAACATTTATCAGGATAACCGATCGGAAACCAGAAAATCTGAAGGATTGACGTGTAGTTTGTGAAACATGGTCGGGTGATTGAGTTAATCCGATTTATTTTGCGAACCCTACATAAATGACTTCTGATAGGTCTAGCGACCCTTGTCCACCACCAAAACAGCTTGAATTTTTACACATTCTAGAAATAATCGGCTTTTTTGTTTTGATTTTACCGTTATTTTAACAAAGAAGTATGTTGTCTTACGAAGCTCTTAGAAACTCCATTCAAAACCGCCGACATAGATAGATAGATAATTTTATTGACGTAAACTTTACAGTTTCTTGTCAAACAACAATAAGTATGAATAAACAAAAGCAACACGTGATCAAATAAGCCAAGAAAAATACAAGAAATACAGTATGATGTATATGGAAGAGAAGCAGATGACAAATAAGATATTATGGAGCTGTATATGATGCATGAAATTATACAGTCTGTATATCATTCAAAATACCATTTCTTCGGATGAAAGCCTCTTTTATAAACTTTGCCAAATCAATTAACATATTTTTACTTGAGTTATTAAACAGTAATATAAGCTTGTGCATATTTGGTCGAGTATAATATTTTCTTTTGAGATAATTTCTGCGTAAGTCAGTGTATGCAGCACAAATGAAAAGAAAATGAAACTCGTCTTCTATTTCATTTGCGTTGCACACTTGACATACTCTTTGATTTCTTTCTATTCTATTGATTCCATGTCTTCCTGATTCTATTCTAAGACAATGTGACGAAAGCCGTAACTTAGCAATGTGAGTAAACCATTTATAAGGTAACAAATTCAAATACTTATCAATGTCATTGTGAGATTTCAAAAATTTATAAGTAAGCAATACAGTACTATTATTAAGGTAACCATGTAAATTCTGCTGAAAATCGTCAATCAATCTTGATTTGAAGATTTTATGAAAGTTTCTTTGGTTGACACAATAAGGATCTTCCCAGACGTATCCGTATCCATGTCTGTACAATAAATATTTAATTTTACTGCACCAATTAATACAGCCATGCCGAGCACTATCGTCTAGTGATCGATATACTGTATTGATTAGTACGTTATCGGAAAACAATACCTTTCCCCAATATTTAATAATTCTAGAATACTTATTAATATACAAAGGGTGTCTACCCGTTTCATGATACACAGCGTAATTGCAAGTAGGTGCTTTAACACCTAATATTTTTTTCAAATATTTTAAATGAATTCTTTCAATTTCCTTCGATTTATTAAAACCGGACATTTCACATGAAAAACACATAATCGAGCCAACAAATGCGTCAAATAACTGCAAAAGTGTAGTTGTCTGAAAGTTAAAAGTTCGAGTTTTACTTATTAAAACATTCATGGCTTTTAATCTTTTTCCCGCTAACGTTTTATTGTTAGTGGTAAAGGAACCAGTATAATTAAATAATGTACCAAGATAATTAAAATCATTGACAATCTCAATGTTTGAACCATTATATGACAAATGCTCATTGCCTCTAAGTCCGCCCCTTTTTCTAAAAACGACTATTTTAGACTTAATAGTATTCACTTCTAATCCCCACAGCGAGCAATAATCATATAATTTATCTAGACTGTTCTGTAAGCCGCCAGGGTTGTCACTCAAAATAACCATATCGTCTGCAAAAAGTAGAAGTACGATACATAATTGCTCGAGAGATATCCCGCATGAGTTATCTCCCTGCAAGAATAATTCAAGATCATCAATAAACATTGCGAACAAAATGGGCGAAATTGTCTCCCCTTGTTTAAGGCCTACATGGCTTTCAAATGAGCTAGAAAGAGACCCATTTACTTTGACAAAAGCTTTTACCTTAGAGTACATATCACGAATTATTCTTAACATTTTCCCTTTTACTCCTAAATTAAAAAGTTTATACCACAAGCCATTTCGATACACACTATCGAACGCTTTTTTTAAATCGATAAAAGCTGCATATAAGTGTTTCTTTTCACACAATGTTTTCTGTATTAATGCATGTAAGATAAAGCAAGCATCAATGATAGATCTCTTTGGTCTAAAGCCAAATTGTGCATCGGACAAAATATCATTATTTTCACAAAAAGTAGAGAGTCGTTTGTTCAGTATACCCGTAAATATCTTGGACAAACAACTCACTAGAGAAATTCCTCTATAATTATTCACATCACTGGGGTCACCCTTCTTATGCAAGGGAATAATTATACTCCCGGTCCACTGATCAGGGAAAACCCCAGAGCTAAAAATAACATTAAACATGTCTGCAAGATGAGATGAAATAATATCGGAACATTCTATAAAATATTCATTCAATAAACAATCATTACCAATTGCATTATTTCTCTTTAATTTACGTATAACATTTTCGACTTCCTGCACTGTGATTGGCTGATCTAATTCTTCAAAATTACTATATGTTGAATCAAAATCATTTTCTGTACAGAAATGTTCTGCTTCAACATTATAGACTGTTTGAATATCATCCGACATAGACGAAAAATAATCATAAAAATCGTTTACATTCAAATCACTTTCAAGTGCAATTTCCTTTTACAAAAAAGTTTCCAGAAATCACTGAGCTGTGAAAATCTTAGTCTCTCTATCGATTTATATTGCTCATGAAAATAAGTTTTTTTATGATTTCTCACAATGTTTTGTAAACCCGTTTTAGCCTGCACATGTTTTCTCTGTTTTCCTGTGATTTGCATGAAATGTACAATTTCAAAGCGTCGAAATAATGACGCTTTAAAGTTCTACATTCATCATTAAATCAAACTGCCCTTTTACGTGTTTCTGTAAACCTTGGACGATTATGAGAAACAATGTCCTTAGAAAAAAGAGGATCCGAAACACTTCGAAAGATGGAAACGAATTTTTTTAAAACATCGTTTACACCTTCACGACTTGAATTGTCTACATTTAAAAATATATTATTTAATGCTAGTAATTTGCCACTAGCTTGTCTGCGAAATTCATGCGATATGCCATTATTCCACCGATAATGAGTTGACCTTTTTTCAATAGGTGGGTCATGCTTAACATTACAAATCAATGAAAATGATAAAGGGGCGTGGTCAAACCATTCATTAAACTTTTCAACATCGAAATTACAGATTGTGTCAAAATTAACTTGTTTTAACAATAAATAATCAATAACAGTTTGAGAATTACTTTTTGCATATGTATACGAACCAATTGCATCATTACCAAGTCTTCCGTTTGCAATACGCATGGACGTAGACTTGCAAAGATCCAAAAGTTTAAAGCCAAAAGTGTTACAAGTTTTGTCAAGGGTAGATCGAGGAATGGGCGTGTCTGGTGCATATTCATCCTGATCTAACTGTGATATATTACGGTCAAAATCAATGTTATCAGAATTTGACCCTACCCTTGCATTAAAATCTCCTAAAACATAAATAGTACCTAAATTATCATAAAAATCAACATCATTTTGCAAAATTTCAAATAAGTCAACATTATGTACGTTATATGCTGGCGAATTCTCGCCCCACACATACACGCAACAAATGTAAACATCTTCTTTAAGCTTGAAAAATTCTTTATTCAGTTTAATCCAAATAATTGTATCAAAATGATTTCTCACAATACTTATACCCTTTTTTAAATGATTTTTGATATAAAGTACAATACCTCCGCTATTACGTCGCGCATTTCTATGACGAAATTTGCGATATAAATTTACACATGTATACCCATTTAAATCAATATCTGAATCCTTACAACACCATGATTCTAACAAACAAATAATATCAAATGCCTTTAGAAATGAAACAAAATCCGGATTTTCTTTTTTCTCACTTGTTAACCCGTTACAGTTCCATGACAGTAAATTGAGCCGCCCTTCCGCGTCCCACTAGTCCTTTTTCTCCGGTGTTTTCACTAGCTGACCATCAATGTACAGCTTATCATAGCTAATCCATGCTTTTGAACCGGAATTAATAGCCTCTTTCATTTTCGGGTACAGTTTTTTGCGTTTCTCCGATATTTCACGCGGGTATTGCTCAAACAAGTGAACAGAACAGAACAGAACAAATCTTTTATTTCGCCCAGGTATAACAATTATACAACAAGGGCAATATGAAATAATATATACATGGTTGTTACAGTTGGTCCCATAAGATTGTCAATTTAATTCCGAGTCCCTGTCCCCCAGCGTGTTTAGAAGAGGCGGTGGGGCAGATTCCCGATTGCAAATCGGTTTTAAATACATACAAATGAAAGATAATACGAACGGATTTGTATACTGGGACAAGGTGTAACAAATAATAGGTTCGGTTTATTCTACTTCCGTGTTATAGATATTTATCAGTTCTAAGTGTTATATTTCGGTAGTAGGCAAATGTACATCATCTGTGTGGGGGATAGGAGAAAATGCTAGATAACAAGCATGATTAAATAACGAGTATGCAGAGAAGATGAAATATAGATAGATATTAGCCATGTCGGATTTGTCGCGAAAACTTAAGATGACAGTAGACTATTTTAGGACTCAATGTATGAATGTATGCAAACCAGAATGAGCCATAGACTCTCATCACTGACCATATTCATACCCAGTGTTGACAGCCATTATTTAATGATAAACCATATTAAAGATGAAATTGAGAGAAAATAATGCGATAGGTTATTGCACTACTGGAAGGTCTTTGCTGCTTTACTTCAATGATAAAACAATTGTAAATTCGAGTAAATACGTGAATCACATCGGTGTAGTCCTAAAGACCCGCAACAACAGCATGAATAGGTCTGTAGTTACGGGATTTTCATAACTACCTTCTCCCGATTTACAGGTATTAATTTAGAGCGCATATCGTACGCATGAGTGCGCTAATTTGTCCAGTCAAAACATAACGTGGACTGGTTCTAGACTGGCCATTCATAAATAGTTACTCATACTACACGCTGGGTAAACACGGTCGACCTTGGTCAGTGAATGCGTGCGCAAATCTTTATTGTGTCTGGCTTCATAGAGAACAATTTAGAAATATGGAGACAACAGGAAATAATTATTGAAGGTAAGTAAGTTATGACATCCTCTGCCTATGTGCTAATCTTTTACAATTGCAAATAGTTAAGATATCTTTGGTACGGTTAATATTACATCTACATTGTTGACAAAGAACTATGCTATCTATTAGGGGCACAAAACCCTGCAACTACAGCCTATACGATCTGCAGGCTTTTGTTCATGGACAACGACATTTCTCGCAAATCTAAGCAATTACAATAAAATATCACTGCTGGGCGAGAAAACCCCGAGACCACAGCTCTATACAGCTGTAGTTAAAGGGTCCCGGTCACCCACCATAACTAATTATGTGTACAAACAGTTATGACCCAGGTAAGTTAGCACATCCTGGCAGTATATTCAGTTAAATGACAAAAAAGTAAAGCTGGTGGCCTGTAGGCAGAAAGTGAACATGATAATATTTTCATATTAATATCTTTACAATATTAAACGATAATTTCTGTTCGGGGGAACAGACAGGGGGCGACCCCTAAATAAATAATGGTCTTTACAAATTCAATAATAATAAAATGTTTTGGAGAAGGATCAAGAGAGGCATCGGGTTAGAATTAAGACTATCTGTGGAATTGCTGCATAATACAGTGTACGAATTTAGACAAATATTTAAGTTTAGCAGGAGATTCAACAGTAAAAATATTTTTGATATTTAGCTCGTGCGGTTCGAAATTCTTAGACAAATAAAAACTGCGTTTATCATTAAAGAAGCTACATTCGAAAAGATAATTTTTTTCCGAGCCAACTACGTTTTGGTTGCAATGTGTACATTTTCTATCACCCAGGAGCGTGCCATCATAACGATGGGTCTCGATTGGTAACAGATGGTTTCCGAAAACTATGACTTTGGTTTTCCTAGCGTTTACCTTAAGGTGCCAGTTATTACAGTAATTATTGAAAACATTTAAGCTATTTTGAAAATCTATTTCGTTATCCGATAAAATAACAGTATCATCTGCGTAAAGCAAAACTAATAGTTTAAGCCACTCTGTATTGTCGACAGATTCATTTAACTTTACACCTACGGCACCGTTAGTTCTCATGTGATTTTCTAAATCGTTGAGGAAAAGGGAGAAAAGAACTGGTGACAAGTTTTCTCCTTGTCGCACGCCTATTTCAGAGACGAAATTTGATAAATAGTTTCCATCAAACTTTATGCAAGATTTAATATTATCGTACATATTAGTAACTACCCTTAGAAATTTACCATTTATATCATTTTGCAGTAATTTATACCATAAACCATTTCTCCAGACTTTATCAAAAGCCTGAGAAAAGTCAACAAAAGCTACAAAAAGTTTCCTTTTTCTTTTTCTAAGTATTTCGAAAAGAGAATGGAGTGTGAAGATGTGGTCTAGGCAAGAATATTTTTTTCTAAAACCGGCTTGATTTTCGTCAAGGATATTGTTATCATTTAAGTATGAGTTTAATCTATCATTAAGAACCGATGTAAATAATTTCCCCATACAGCTAAGGATTGTTATCGGTCTATAATTCGACGGTTCTTTTGGATCACCCTTATTTTTATAAGTTGGTATAATAACCCCTTCAAGCCATGTCTTTGTAATAAGACCTGTATCAAAAACGCTATTAAATAGATTCAAATATAATGGCATTAACATGTTTGTGTTGCCTTAATATACTCATTCAGGATATTATCTAACGGACTTGGTGACTTCGAATTTTGTAGCTTTGATATACATCGATTAATTTCAGATTCAGTAATAATTGAGTTTAATACGACGTTTGAATTTTCAGTGGGTCCGGGTTCAGATTGATATCTGTTATCCTCTATTGTGCTTCTGTTTATTTCTTGGAAATATTCAAAAAAATCATTCAGAGAGGGCTGTTCCAAAATTCTTTGTTTAGGTTTTAATCTTTTTAAAAAGTTCCAATATTTCTTGGGGCTTTGCTTACTCATAGTTCTTAAATTTCTTGCTAGGGTTTCTTTATGTTTTTTAATGTAGAAGTTCATAGTTTTTTTATAATCTTTACTTGCAAATTTTAATTTGGTCTTATTATCTTGGGTTTTGTCTTTACTGTAATCATATTTAGCTTTATTATATTTTTCTCTTGCTTTGTGACACTTTGGACCAAACCATTCTTTATTTTTAGGGTATAGTTCTGAATATGGTTTATTTTTTGTTACAGGGAAAGTCAATGCTGCTGACTTTTGGAAAAGATTTTGGATCTCATTTGTTACATACTCGATGTTTTCTAAAGATTGAGGGTGCGTATTTAAATGATTGATGATTTTTTGCATATGTACAGAATCAATATTATCACAAAAGGTTGACTGCATGCCGGGTATCCAGACAGGCCGTGTATGAGTCGATACATTTGACTTAGCGTTGCTTCGTGAAGCAACATCGGCTAAATTTATTTGCCACGATAATAAATTGTGGCCGTCTGAGAATAGATGGTCAGTATCGATAATATCAAAGGAAGATAAGAAGTTATAGCATTCAGGTGTGGAAATAACGTAATCCAAAATAGATTTATCCCTAAATGTAAATTTACCTTCGTTTTTGTCACTGAACGTTCTTCCGTTTAGTATAAAAAGATTATTGTTTTTGCATAAATCTATCAGCTTAAAACCGTTTGCATTAATCTTTTTGTCTTTTTAATTTCGTTCCAGGTTGAAGGACATTTCCTCGAGGATTTTATATTTATATAAATTTGACTGGATGTCTTCATCGATTTCAATTACGCCATTTAAAAAAGGATCTGAAGGGACAAAATCACGCATGGTTCCTACTCTGCTATTCGTATCACCTGCCAGGTATACATATTTATTATCGTTACAATATTGGATTAATTCATTTTCCAGGGATAGGATAGCTCTTCAACAAAGAAGCGCGAGTTTTCTGGAGGAATGTATAGAGTACATAATATCATATTTTCGTCGTAGTTAGTGAAATCATACGAAATAGAAAGCCATAACGCGTATTCAGATTCATTTTCTAAAACTTGTATAAATGGGGCTATATTTTCTTTGACATAAACACCGATGCCTCCCGATTTCCGTTTATAAAACTGAGATCTGTTTTTAGATATAAAGCTGTAATTGTTGATATCGACAATGTCGGTATCATCAATGTGTGTTTCACATAGACAGAAGATATCATAACCACCTACTAGTTCGGTGAATTCCGGATAATTTAAGCGTTTTTTAAGTCCATTAACGTTTAAACAACCTAATTTTAATTTAATTACATTTCCTTGTAGGTCACAACTGAAGTTTGAATCGGAGTCTATCCCCCCGTAATCCTAATGGGGGTTAATGTCAAACAGAGATTGAGACTGAGTGTTTATGGCTGTCGCTGAGTTCGATTGTTGGCTGAGGTTTGGCGATGAAGGTGCCGAATGTCCGTTGTCCCAAGGTCGCTGGAAACACTGAGTGGAAGGAAGACATGGTGATTGTCGGGATATAGGAGCGTGGCTTCGTCCCCTGTTCGGATGTGGAGACTGAGACTGATTACGCCTAGGCCTGTGTTGTCCATTCCCAAATGAATTTACTTGTGTACGCTGTGAATCAGTGTTTTTATTATTATTTACAACATGATTGTTTGTACGAGGCTGATCACGTGCGTGATGTTTTGACTGGATATAAGGCTGATCATTGGGGCGTGCGACATTATGTTGTGATAGTCTGCTCGACTGGACAAGGAGGTTCCATTCAGGAAATTCGTCCGCTATTGTGCGGCCATTTGAGACTAGTCTGGCTGGATAAACAACAGAATAGAAGAACAGAACAGAACAATTCTTTATTTTCACCCAAGTATTTACAAATACAATAAGGGCAATATACATTATAACAAATATAAGGATTCTAAAGAGGAACTTCTGGTGTATAACATTTACAGCCTATATTAAATTTAGGGATAGAGCCTGTTTGCTCGGATTTCCTCTACACATCCATGTAATGATACGTTGAGGAAGCCCGAACGTGGCCAGATGGAGATCTTTTCTATTAATATTATTTAATTTAGTATTGCTATTGAAATGTTCTATAAGATTGATGGTTTAAATTTGGACCAGTCAAAAGATTCTCATCAAACGTGTTATGTACGGATAATTTAACAATAATGTAGAAAAGAAGATGCCATAATACTAGTAGAATGGTTACAGTATGTCAACTTGCAACATTGATTAACTTATACAGTAACAATAAGTGTAATAGTAATAACATTATGGTCGAAGGATTTTGTATGGGAAAGGGCAGGTATTCTAGTCTAAGGAGAGCTGAGTGACGTCATTTGATAAGCGTCCTCGAGTTGTTTGCATAGATCATAACACAGGTAAGACTTCAATGTTTTCATGCTGCAGTTTTGACAGCTAATCGTGGGAAATATTTTTCCGTAGTTGGACCATGTTTTCAATAGACTAGATCACGATCATGAGTAGATTTGTAATTTTGTGTTGAGCATGTTAACTTAACCCGTGCAAAGTGGTGAGATCCATATCACAAGCTAACTGAAATCATGAGCAGTCTTTTTGGAATGTAAAAACGCTAGAGGGTTTAACCCAATCCCACAAAATCCCACTTTATACTTGAAAAAGTTAGGAAACGCTATGGGAAAAGGAAAATCTTGCCACTGGCATGTTGTTCTCTTTGCCACAACACTTTCCCTTTTTGACTCTAAATTTTCATTTTGGCAATTGCAATTAGCCTTAAAGAACAATAATTTAACAGAAAACATTTGCAAAAAAGGGGAAGCCAGATAGATAAATATAGTGATCAACATGTTTAAATACAAACAGCAAATTACACAAACAACAGTATCTCCATTGCAAATGCTTTTGGGAGTTTTACAAACAGTGTTTAAAGTGAAAGAAATTGCTTTTTATTTTTCTCTCGGTTTATGGTTTTACATTGATTGGAATCGACTTTGCTTTCATTTAACCCTTTCCTCTTCAAATACGGGATTTTTTGGTTCCTTTGATTTTATACTCAAGAAAGCATTGTTGGAAAAGAAGAAACCTCTTGTAACAAGCAATTTCTTGTTTTTCCACAATACCTTCTACCACATATGAAGGTTTCATTTCAAATGGCATCCAGTTGTCATTGTCATCTGCAACCTCTAACAAGTTGGACTTGTCTAAAATTTCCTACTTTTGGCACACAGTGATATAATAGTTGAGAAAAACGTTGTAGAAAAGGAAGAAACCACCTCAAATAAGCGATTTTATGTTCCTTTGATTTTATACTCGAGAAAGCATTGTTGGAAAAGAAGAAACCTCTTGTAACAAGCAATTTCTTATTTTTCCACAATACCTTCTACCACATATGATGGTTTCATTTCAAATAGCATCCACTTGTCATTGTCGTCTGCAACCTCTTACAAGTTTGAATTGTCTAAAATTGCCTACTTTTGGCACACAGTGAAATAATAGTTGAGAAAAAAACGTTATAGAAAAGGAAGAAACCACCTCAAATAAGCGATTTCAAAGCAGTTAAGGGTAAAATGACACACAGTGATATAATAGTTGAGAAACATTGTAAAAAAAGAAGAAACGACCTGAAATAAGTGATTTCAAAGCAGTTAAGGGTTAAATGACATTACCCAAATAGCCCCTTTCATGCCATGAATAAGTCTGATCATGGAAAATAGAGTATCCATGTATCCATTTTATTTAAAGACTAAATAAACCAGGGGAAAAAATACATATAGTTTACTTTTTTCACCTTTTATTTAGATTCTTCAACAGTTTACTAGGAATAGTGAGAACATTGTGGGAAATGTAGAGAAAAGGAATGACTAAGGACTGTATTTTTTTTTTTTTTTTTTTTTTTTTAGCAATTGTCATAAATAAGACTACTGGTCAATTTGTGGTAATAACAAGTTTTAGAAACAATAAAAGAAGCGTAAATAGTACAAAAGACATGGAAATGTTCTAGCACAATACAACATAATACAATCTTTTACAAAGTATGGAAATAAGGTTGACACTGCTTTGTTTTCATTTGCAAGTTGAGGTAGAAAGGCGCTAAGAAAACAATGTGGGTAAAAAGAAATTGTGTAAATTGAGGGTATGAAGTAAAGCGTAGGGTTTCCAGCTATCAGTGTATTGAATTTGATTGTAAATCAGATTGTATGTGGGCAACCAAAACCTTGTAACTGCAGCAGCAAGGCTGTAGTTACAATGTTTAGGAAGCTCATTGAAGATATCTTTATATCAAATTTAATGTACTATAATACATTTCAGTGAGTATTTATTTAAAGAGTTACCATGTTAACATCTGGAGGCAGTTGGGGTTTTTTGGGGGTCTTTTTTTTTTTTTTTTTGCTCACTTGAACTTTGTCATAATCGACTTAATGAATAGGCATATTTGTTTCAGTTTTTCAGGCGATTTTGTTTGGAGCAGAGATTGGATATTCTCATTTTGTCTTTGTAGATTTGGCAGATGTTTATTTCTTGATTCATTAAAAAATGGACAATGAAATAAGTAATGATTTTCTGATCCAACTTGGTCATGATTACAAAGGCTACAGATCCTGTTTTCAAGATTGGTTCCGTCATGTCGACCCGTCTCAATTGGTAGGCGATGGTTTGCTGTTCTGAACTTGAACAGTGGTAAGTAATTATCTTTACTGAGGATTTTGAAGTATTCTTCTAATATGTGGTACTCCTTGAAACTTAGATAGATTCTGCCTTTATTGGAAGATAACAGTTGGTCATGCCAATTTTGTTTGTATTGATCGATAAGGGTTTGTTTAATGGACTTGTGTAAATTATTTTGATTTAGTCTAAATTGATTTTCCCAGAGATCTGGTCTTCCTACTTTAGCTAGAATTTCCTTTATCTTATTGGGCCATTTGTGATTATTTTTGGGGTTAGCCATCGTATACTTGTAGATCTTCAGTGAGATTTTTTCACTTTTTCCTATTAGCATTCGATTCCAAAAGGATATCATGCGGGACATGATAACAATTTTAATCGGATAACGCCCAAGTTCACCATACAAGAACGATATAGGGGTAGATTTTCTAGCACCTGTTACTTTTCCAAAAAATGTTGTGTGTATTTTTTCTATTATTTCAGTATTTTCATAACCAAAGATTTCAGAGCCATATGTGAGAATTGGGAGGATAGTATGGTCAAATAGTTTTATTATCAAATCAATGGGGAGATCAGAATTGTTTACTTTCATGTAAAGATAATGGAGGGCTTGGTTTGCTTGCTCAGCAATGTGTTTTCGTGCTCGGAGAAAGGAACCATTACTTGAGAATGTTGTACTTTGATAATGATAGTGGTCAGTTATTTCTAATGTTTGGTTTTCTAATTTAAATGAAAAGTTATTTGTGTTTCTTGACCCAAAAATCATTACCTTTGTTTTGTTAATGTTTACTTGTAGATGCCAATTTCTGCAGTAATTTCCAAAGTGATCTAGATTTTTTTGAAGATCAGTAGGGTTACTTGCAAGAATAACAGCGTCGTCAGCATAGAGCAATACAAGGAGTTTAAGCCATAATGTTATGTCGGGGGTATCTTGCAGCTCTATACCCATAGCACTGTTTGATTGTAGGTTAGATTGGAGATCATTTCAGAATAATGAAAATAAAATGGGGGAGAGGTTTTCGCCTTGTCGCACTCCGATTTCTGATGTAAAAGTTTGACTATATGAACCATTATGTTTTATGCATGATTTATTATTATCATACATACTTAAGATAGTTGAAAAGAACTTTCCATTGATGTTGTTCATTAATAGTTTATGCCAAAGTCCAGCTCTCCATACTTTGTCGAATGCTTGGGAAAAGTCGATGAAGGCTACAAAAAGTTTCTTTTTTTTTTAAGAATCTCAAAAAGTGCATGAAGAGTGAAAATATGGTCGGCACATGAATAGTTTTTTCTGAACCCAGCTTGATTTTCTTCAATAATATTATTTTCTTCTAGATAGGTATTAAGCCTTTTATTAAGTATAGAGGTAAATAATTTCCCTAGGCAGC
Organism: Fragum fragum; assembly: GCA_946902895.1. NCBI lineage: Eukaryota > Metazoa > Mollusca > Bivalvia > Cardiida > Cardiidae > Fragum > Fragum fragum. The sequence goes on along the minus strand of OX336375.1, from coordinate 14,820,951 downwards.
TTAGGATTGTAATTGGCCTATAGTTAGAGGGATTATTTGGTTCACCTTTATTTTTGAAGATTGGAATAATGATACCTTCTAGCCATGTTTTGGGTATTAATCCAGTGTCAAAAATGCAGTTAAATAGTTTTTTATACAATGGAAGGAGAATATTTTTTGTTGATTTGATATATTCATTGATAATATTATCAAATGGGCTCGGTGATTTGGAATTTTTGAGGTTAATAATACAGTTATTTATTTCTATTTCAGTAATTTCAGAATTTAAAGATTGATTTATATGTACTGTACTGGTTTGGTTTTGTAGATGTCTGTTATCATTGACACTGTTTTTATTGATTTTCTCAAAGTGATTGTAGAACTCTTCAATTGATGGATATTCTATTGATTTTTGTTTAGGTTTGAGATTTCTAAGGAATTTCCAGTATTTCTTGGGGCTTTTTTCATTTAGAAGTCTAAGTTTGTTCGATTTTTTTTTGCTTGTCGATATTTATGTAGTGGTTGATTGTTCTTTTATACTCCTTACTAGCCATTTTCAATTTAGCCTTGTTATGGGGATTTTTGTTTTTTGTGTTTGTGTATTTTGCTTTATTATATCTGACTCTTGCCTGATGACAAATTGGACCAAACCATGACTTATTGTTCGGGTATGTGTCAGCAATTCTTTGGCGGTTACCAGCAGAGGAGAATGTAATATGTGCTGCACAATCAAAAAGGTCACTAATTTCATTTGTAATATACTGGATTGTATTTCGTGACTGCGGATAAGTATTTAGTTGTTCATGTAAATTTTGAATTCGGTTTTTATCTATATTATCAATAAACTCCTTTTCGAGGCTAGGTAACCATTTCAATTTGTCGTTCCTATCAGGTAGATGCTCAGAAATTTCGGTTTTGTTAGATTTAATTTTCCAAGAGAGAATACTATGTCCGTCGGAGAAAAGGGGATCTGTTTCAATAATTTCAAAATAGGAAAGGGGTTTAAAGCAGTCAGGGGTAGCAATTACATAGTCTATGACTGATTTTTCACGAAATGTGAGTTCACCAAAGATTTTATCCGAAAATGCTCGACCATTTAATATAAATAGGTTATTGTTTTTGCATATGTCTAGTAGCTTAAAACCATATGTATTCGTTCTTGTATCTTTTGAATTTCTTTTCAGGTTAAAGGAGAGGTCTTCAAGGATTTTATAACAATGTAGATCTGACTCTAACTCTTGGTCCATTTCAACTGTATCGTTTAGATGTGGATCAGAGATTACGAAATCCCGCATGGAACCCACACGGCAGTTCGTGTCACCAGCAAGATAGACATATTTGAAATTATTGCATTTTTCAGATATCTCATTTTCAAGGATGGTAAATTGGTCATCTGTAAAAAAAAAGCGAATTCTCAGGTGGCACATAGAGAGTACCCAATATTAGATTTTGATCTAAGTTAAGGATATTATTATTTATAGAGAGCCAAAGGGCGTAATCAGAGCTATTTGGTAGAAAATCGACATAGGGCGCAAGATCATCTTTAACGTAGACCCCAATTCCTCCAGATTTACGTTTGTAACTTGCTGATCGGTTTTTAGATATTAATGTATAATCACGTATGTCAACGATGTCAGTGGCATCAAGATGAGTCTCACACACAAAAAATATCATAAGTACTTACAAAACTTAGAAATTCTGGATAATTTAAACGTTTCTTTAATCCATTTACGTTTAGGCATCCAATGTTTATATTGTCTATTTTAGAGCACCGTGTTGGTCTATCCCAGCGACTTCCTATCTGTCAGATGCAGGGTTATTGACGGGGATATCATTATCTACACTAGAACTAGCACTAGGTAATCCGACAGAGTGAAGCACAGCGACGTTTTGATTGTTCGGCTGCTCCTGTGAAGAATTTGATTGCCAAGGACGTTGGAAATCTGGTCTGGAGCGTCTTGTGGATCCTTTGGTTACATTTTCATCTTTGCGCGTAGGGGGTGCTCGATAGCCACGAACGTACGGGTTTGGAGATGGAGACTCTGAGCGTCTAGGCCTATGGGTTGGTCTGGCTGAAGTTCCCTGGTTGTTACCGTGTGTATTGATCGATAATTTACTATTAGAGTGTATATTTTGTTCTACACCGTGCTCGTGTTGTTTTGACAGGCTGATTGGGTGACTTTGTTCATGCACGTTCATATGATGCTCTGTCCTGTTCTCCTGCATAATGAGGCCCCAATCAGGGAACTCATTAGCTATGGTTCGCCCGTTAGAGATCAGTTTCGCAGGATAAACAATACTAGTCTTGGCGTTAGGGTCAGTTTGTTTGAGGCGTTTATATTCCGGCCACAGGCGGCGACGTGCATCAACAATTTCTCTGGGGAAATCTTTATTAATGCTGAAATCTTTTCCCTTCAGCAAATGTGCATTGGACAAAATGTCGTAAGTATCCCTGAAGTCGATAAAGCAAGCAATTACAGGCCTTGTGGAACCTTTTTTGAATTTACCTAGTCTGTGTGCGCGGGCTATCGGTGGGCAGTTAAGATAGCCGAGGTGTTCATTGAGAAAACTGCTTATCTTGTCACCACAATTTTCATCCCTCATTTCCGGGATGCCGCTGAATATTAGATTGTTCCGGCGTGATCTTGCTTCTAGGTCAATGGACTTATATTCTAGAAGTTTGAGACGTTGGTCGTGGATTGAGATGGCGTTTTCAGTAACATTAACTCGTTTTTGGAGCAGGAGACAATCGTCAAATTTGTCGCTAACCTTTTTGACTTGTGAGAATAAAACGGAGAGTTTGTCATCTAATGTTAAGTTCTCATACTCCTCTTGTGAATAGCAGGTCGAACGGGGGTCGCCTGTCTCTTCTCGCGCACATTTCCTCGAGTCGGATCTCGAGTTCAGGCTGAAATCTCCAATTCCATGATTTATGTGGTTCACCTGATTAGTTATTTGTTGTTGTTGCGGTTGTTGACTATGATTTGTATTATTTCGTGTATTGTTAGTATTTTCTTGTTGGTTGTTCATTACATTATTGACATTTACTTGTTTTTGTCTTCCTTTGTCTGGATTCCCGCCATTTAATGACTGATATCGGTTCTGTATAAACTCCATTTCTGCTTCAAGACCGTTCATAAGTTTATCCTTTTCACCATTTAATACATCCATATTAGTTTTATAAGCATTTGACTCCATGAAGCTCCATAAATATAAGTTGATGTACCAGATAGAGAGCAATTTCGTAATATTTATGCTCGCATTTGAAAAACGGAGTCCATTTTTAATCACCGGAAGTACGGAATCAAAATAGTTGTCTTGCCGTTAGGATTTGATTCACGCAGGCGTTTGTACTCAGGCCACAAGCGTTTGCGTGCATTGGTGATTTCCTTGGGAAAGTCCCTGTTAATGCTGAAAGCAGTTCCTTTCAATTTGTTTGCCTTTGATAAGATATACTCCGTGTCTCTGTAATCCAGAAAGTAAACAATGATTGGGCGTGTCGAATCACTTTTAAATTTTCCAAGACGATGTGCACGGGGGATTTGGGGACAGTTATCTATTTGTAATTGGTCGTATAAGAACCGTTCAATACTCGCCATACAATTTTCATCCTTTGCCTCGGATATGCCATTGAATAGTAGATTATTACGACGAGATCTAGCCTCTAGGTCGATAGATTTGTATTCAAGTATTTTCAATCGATGGTCATAGTCTGAAAGTGAACATTCTATATTGTATACTTTGTTGTGTAGAATATGACTATCCTCTACGTTTTTACCTATTGACTTCATTTGGTTTAAACATGACTGTCAATTTATCGTCCGTAGACATTTGATTGTACTCACTGTCTGTGATATTTTCAGAGCTTTTGCCGCCAGTGTTCATTCTTCTCCGTTTAAGTGTAGTAAATCCATGTTCATTATCATATCCATATTCACAATTATCGAATTCATCCGTTTGATTGTCGTTAATTCTTCTCGAAATTCTCGAATTTCTATGATCTCTGTGTATTCCTTTGTTTTGATTCCCGCCATTAAAGGGTTCAAAACGATTGCGGTTGAAATAATTGTTTCTGTGTATATTTTCATTTTGATCATCTTCTCCGTTTGTAACTCCTACACTTGCCATGATTTAAATTCCAGAATAAAAGCATAAATCGTGAGCTAATATGATTTTATCGATAGTTTTATCTCCCACTCAGAAAATTTGCGGCCATTACTTTTAACCGGAACCGGAAGAAGAGTTGTATTGAGTGTTTTTTAGTTGGACTCCTTGTTTTTCACAGTCTCTCTATCCTTGTAAAGGGTGAATTTTCCACGATGTTACGGTGAGGGTACTGATCAGTCTTTTTCCCAAAACGATGCACACGCTCAAATTTGATTCCGTCGACAATTTCCTGGGCCACCTTCAGTTTCTGAACAATAAAGTCCCGTACTATTGTCTCAGTCTCTTCTGGACGCTCGTCCACCTTTTCCGGGATATTTCCAAATATTAAATTATTTCTCATAGACTGAGACTGCATGTAAAGGAGATCTTCCTTTAAACCAGTGTTTTCCCTTTCTAGAATTTTCAGTTTGTCACAGGCCATACCGATTGTAAATTCTAGGTTATCTGCATGATCCTTCAAATCGTGTATTTCCTGGTCAGACTGCTTAGCCGTGTCATTCAAAAAGTCCACATTCGCTTAATTTCAGAATCAAAATGACCAACCTTTTCTTCTAAAATATCCAATTTTTCCAGTTTCTGCTCAACAGCACTTAATCTTGTTTTTATGTCTAAATCCATTTTCTTTAGATACACTAACACTTTGTCCGACCCATCGTCTGATCTCGCTCCATCACTTTGTCCGACATTTTGTGCAGAAGCACCTTTCGTCTGCGTTTCCGACTGTATAGAACGTAATTTCGAGGGAGATGCAGGGGGTGTACTAAACATACTATCCATTTCGTATAATGTTGATCTGGCACTGCGTAAAGTGTCACTGACCGATAAATCGTCATTGTTTATGCTCTTTTCAGGTGACGCGCCATTACGCGGGACCTTTGAATTCTGCTCATCATTTTCTTCTTGACTATTTGTCCTCTTTTTCTTCTTTCCACGACCCATCAAAATCACTTTAAAGTCCAAATATCATTACCCATTAATAATTCCTCATATCTTATATCCAAAATAGCTCCAATATAGCTCCGATTCAATAATAATTTCCAATTTTTCCAAAATTTTACGAGAGCTGAAAAACTATCGACCGTTCGATCTCGCGTCACGTCACGACATAGCGCGGTTGGTAGCGCATCAGACTCTAAGTCTTCAATCTTTGGGTGTCATGGGTTCGATATCCGGTTGCGGCAGATATCCTTTAAGATATCTGTCTCTTACCAATGGGTGGATAATCTTAAACCAAAGTGGGATAGCAGCTGGAGGAAAGGGTGTAATGGTGGTACTGGTGCGAGAAATACCAGGGATTCATTGTTAGGTGCTCAAGCCGCCGCGATATGTCTGATCATTTGTTAAAAGCGGCGTTAAACCCCATTCAACAAACAAACTCCATTCAGATGAACCCTTGCGTGACATCTCCAACTATTTCATGTACGCGAAGTGTAGACACCGGGCGGTCTATGCAGTCCCTCGAAGCATTTAAAATATTCGCTGAAGAGACTTTGATTCAGGATTTATATGTATATGTCTGTAGAAAGCATACCAAAGACTCTGATCAAACTGTATGGTAAGGCTCATCAGAGTCTGTATTCGGCATACATGATAAATGATTTGAAATGTAACGCTTAGGATCATATCGCCGGGTCGCTAGCAACAAGTCGTAACTACCGATCTAATAAAGCTGTGGTTACGACATTTTGTTGGCGCACCGACGATATAATGATTCTATAAAGAAATGCAATATGAATGAAAGAAAGACTGACAGATAAGAACCTTCTTTGTATTCCAAGACGGTAAATCCCACGACAAGAAAACCAAACCACGCCATGTCTTTATCTTTTACGCCTTGTATACTAACCTTTATCAATTATCAAACTTGAACTCTAGAAATTCTATGGAAATAGAAATATTAACCTTTATTTAAAGAATTGTGAATAGTGAATTAAATCGTTCCGTCACTTTCTCGCTTTTTACGAACCCCCAACGAAATGGCTTTGGAAAGCAACGAGGAAAATGAAGAAATTGCTTTATAAATCAATTTCTTCGTTTTCAGGATTGTTTTTCTAGATTAAAAAAAAACCCAAACATTGCTTTAAATATCACCAACGCAAGTTTGCAACCTTTTCTTAAATTTGGACCAGTCTATAATTTTGTCGTTTGGTAATGGGTAAACTGATCTTGGTATAGACTAAACCTTTTCTTATTGCTGTTGTTGTCGGTGGTGTTGGTTGAGGCGAAGGTCTTGGGTTTTTTGCGACTGCAGGTTTCTAAGATTTCTGTTTAACCAGAACAACAAAACTTTGCAAATACAATATTTGCGGATAAAAAAAATCCGATGTGATCTTCAGGGAACCATTTCCATAGTTTTTACATGTTTACATGATCAATCTAAATCATATTGCAGAAAAAGGCGAAATGAAGAAATTTCTAGTAACAAGCGATTTCTCTTTTTATTGCACAATGTCTTCTTTAATTGTGCTATTTATACTTTTACTGTGCTATGCAATTGATGGTTATACTGTGCGATTTATCCTTTTACTGTGAGTTTTAACCGTTTAGGGCACGAGCACTCGTGTATTCTCAAGGAAGCAGAATCGATAGGATTAATCTAAGTTTGAAGAACATTTTTCCCAATCGAATTAAAAATGCCTCCTTTTCCCACGATATTCCCTACAGATAAAACATCAAGTTTTCAGTTTGCTTCCACTTTGTATAAGTGACGACGAAGTTTGTTATAATTCCAACATAATAATATTGGGTTTTCGCATTTTGAATTTTCTGTTACACGTTTTCCGAAAATTCAATAAATCATAAAAAAAATGGCGCAACATTCACAAGTACTCGGCATAAGTGTCTTACGTTACATAACATTTCTATTCCTTTACCCCCCCCCCTGAATCCTGATTTTTAAGATCCTGTGATATTATTTTTGAGAAATTGTGGAGCCAAAGAACTGAAAGCCATGAGAGCGATTTTTCTTGCTTATCACCAAACACGTTCAATGATAATGTCTACATGCCACCCATGTATCACCACTATAAGAGTCAGTAAAAGCACATTTTTCTGATCCCCTGTAAAATAATAAATATAAACCCTAAAATGATTCATTGAATATGTTTTCTCATAAAGTGTGCGATACTTACTGTTTAACCCGTGCTCGCTTTTTTTGCTTTTATCACGATATTTCACGATATGTTGCAACTACGAAGAAACGATAAGATTTTTTAACTGTACTGGACATTGATATATAGCTATAACCTTTGGCAAAGAAGGTTACTAAAATAGGCTTTGCTTACTTACTGTACTTTCAGTAAAAGGTAAGTCGAACTTTTTGAGGGAGCTTGGTTAAACTTGTTTGTTGTGGCCAGTGGTCTATTAGTTGACGGATCTCTGGCCCCGCCCACTGACTCCGCTGGCCAGGTCCACAGACTCTAACATATATTACATGGCGTGTTTTTTTTTTTTTTTTCTTTCTTCTTTTTTTTCTGGGGGTGCAAAACTACGTTCAGTTACTTGGAACTAAAACTAGTTGGCGACTTAAATGTCGTAACAGCTATATTAAACCATGAGTTACGACGTTTTGGTCGCCAAACTAATAAAAAGTACTTCACAAAATTGTCGGCAAATATTTGGTTTTAAAGGTCATTTTCGGTTTGGATGAATGCTTTGATTGGTCATTTTAAGCTCAGAATAACTTTGTATTTTGTGAACATAGATGTCATTATTGTTTAGGACAATACTTCGTAGATAAGCAGCTACTAAAGGTAGAAAAGTATGCTTGAAAGGGTTACTTTTAGCCCAAAATGGTCTTCGAGTAATCCATGGTCTATACATGCATCAAAGAGCACAGAAATTAAAGAACTTCACTAATATTGAAACCAAATCACTGTATGTGCCGCAAGCCTTCTTCGAAAGCCTTTGTGTTGGTGTAATTTTTTATAGGGAAGCATTCGATTCCAATCGTTTCGCGAGAGTTGTTATTCCTGAAAAGAAAAGGTTGCTTGATCATTCAAACGTGGCAAGATTCTGATTAGCTAAGTAAATGCAGGCACTTCGGCTTGCAATGTAAAAAAAAATAAAAATAGAAAATATAAGTACATTTACCTAATTTCTTATCACTTGTTGATAGAACAAGACCCATTCTAGTTTTTTTTCGTAGTTTTTTTTTCTTCTGGGGAGAAAACATTGTGGAAAATTATGAAATTGCTTGCAACAAGCAATTTCATCATTTTCTACAATGTTTTCCCAATTTTCTCGCCGGATGACACGATGTGTTGCAACTACGAAGAAAAGATGAGAATCCTTTCTCTGTACTGGACGTCGATTTATCGCAAGGTTACCTAATGAGATTTATTAATTCTTCAACACTGTCATATTTACAACATAAATGCTTTTTGATTTTGTAATCAAATTAGTGTCTATATGATAAATATAGCGACGGAATTAAGGCACAATTAATACTTTTGTGGTGATGTTTTTTAAAAACAAGAGGACCTTGAGTTTGATGGCTCAAGGCTCTATTATATAATATACAAAATATCAAAGCCTTACACCTAATCATTTTGGAGAAGAAGATTTTTTTAAGATTTTCTCCTTTAATCCTAGGTATATTTGAGATCCAACCATATTGAGCTAATTTCAAGAGTACGGTACTTCTTTGAAGTACTTAAGTAGAGGGTCAATAGTCATTAATACATTCCAAATATCATAGCTCTAGGCCTAATGGTTTGAAAGGAGAACATTTTCTATGATATCCTTCTTTATTACTTTCAGGGATTGCACAGAAAAGGGCTTATTTTCAGAATACAGTAATGCTAAGAAGTATTTTAGTACAAGGTCAAGAGGTATTATTACACACCAAATATTAAAGCCCTTGGCCTTTTGCTTTGGGAGAAGAAGCTTTTTTTAAGTTTTCCTTCTTTATTTCCATATAAATCAGGGATCACAAAGAAAAGGAATGATTTTCAGAGTACGAATATTCTATGAAGTATTTTGGTAAATGGTCAATAGATGATGATTTATACAAAGCTCTAGGCCTTATGGTTTGGGAGAAGAAGATTTTTAAAGATTTCGTTCTTATATTCTATGTAAAATCAGGGATCGCACAGAAAAGGGCTCATTTCAAGAATACGGTAATTCTTTGAAGTTTTTTGGTAGAGGGCATAGATGATGATTGATACAAACATCAAAGCTCTTTGCCTTATGCTTTGGGAGACGAAGATTTTAAAGATTTCAATCTTTATTTCAATGTATAATCAGATTCGCAAAGAAAATGGCTGATTTTCAGAATACGGTAATTCTTTGAAGTATTTTGATAGATGGTCAATAGGTGATGATTGATCCAAAATACCAACGCTCTAGGCCTTATGATTTTGGAGAAGAGGATTTTTAAATTTTCCATCTTTATATCTATGTAAATTCTGGGATCGCACAGAAAAGGGCTAATTTTCAGAGAACGGTAATTCTTTGAAGTATTTTGGTAGAGGGTCAACAGAAGATGATTTATACAAAATATCAAAGCTCAAAGCCTTAAGGTTTGGTAGAAGAAGATTTTTTAATGATTTCCTTCTTTATTTCTATGTAAAATCAGGGATCGCACAGAAAAGGGCTAATTTTCAAAATACGGTAAGTCTTCGAAATATTTGGGTAGAGGGTCAATAGAAGATGATTTATACAAAATATCAAAGCTCTGGGCCTTATTTATTGGGAGAAGATAATTGTTAAAGTTTGCCTTCTTTAATTCCATGTAAAATCAGAGATTGCACGGACAAGGGCTAATTTTCAGTGTACGGTAATTCTTTGAAGAATTTTGGTGGGGGGGTCAATTGATGATTATTTATGCAAAATATCAAAGCTCTAATTCTTTCCGGCTCGGGAGGAGAAGAATTTTTTTAATTTTTTTCAGTTCCCATGGCAACCAGATTTCTTTGTGGATTTTAATTCTTTGAAGTATTTTGAAAGAGCATGGCCTTGGCATCATTTCTGTGAAGTTTGGTTGAAATTCCATGGATAGTTTAGGAGGAGAAGATTTTTTTACAATTGTGAACGGACGGAAGGACGGACACCGGACGATGACCGTTCACAATAGCTCACCCAGAGCACGTCGTGCACAGGTGAGCTAAAAAAAAGCATGAAACCATGAGAAGGAAATAAAATATTGCGTATCTCGATTAACACCTCGTAATTAGGCGGGGAAATACGGACACATTGCGTCTCGGCTTTCCTTCGAGAGAGAAAAGGGAGGATCTTCTGAATATCAATCCGTTATTTCAGTTATCCGTATTCGAGCCGTCCTTAATCCATTTCCAGACGGCAAAAATTCAGACAGGTCTGAAAAGGGTTGCAGACAACAATTTGAAATTTTTGAAATTTTAGATTTTTCAACCTTTTGGCCAGAAATCATTGTATAAAATGAAGAAATTGATTTTTACAAGCATTTTCTTCATTTTTTCACAATATTTTCCTAATTGTTTTGCTTAAGATGCGCCCAAAAACATCATTGTGTGGGAATGAGTTATAGCTTTCTTTCTCGAAGTTAGGTCAAGAATGGGTAATCGTCGCTTTATTCTTAGAACCCTTGGTGTGCGAAGACGTGTCATTACTTTTGCGTTTAACCCTTTACCAGACGGCAAAATTTTAGACAGTTTCATATTGAAAGGAAATCAAACTTGTTACAAGCAATTTCTACATTTAACGCAATGTTCCCCAATAGTTTTTCTTGGGATGCGTCCAAAAGCGTCATTTTGTGGGAATGGTTTAAAATGGCGCGTCACCTATAAAATGTATCAAAGCATGTATGACTTTGTCATGACCTAGTTTAGTGTCTGTTCACACCTTCATCCACACACACACTCATACACACACTTACAAAACAAACAAACCATTATTGCGCTATGAGCATTCTTTCATTTGTACAATATTAAACCGAAAGTAGAACTGCGTGATTCAATAGTGACAAAGCGTAACTTAATATAATAGCCAATGACTAATAACCGAAACGACATAATTAGGATACAAAAAGAGAAGATATACTAGTCATCGCAAAAGTAGTACTAACTTTGGAGATGTCCAATGGTAAATCAACAATTTATTCTCACACATTACAATGGTTTTGAGAAGACTGATCAAAAACAGAATACTAAGTTTCGAAGAAAACGCCAAATAGAAGAGTTGAGATTGGCGGATTCTTTATTGAATTGTTTGGGGGTTAACGCCACTTTCAACATTATTTCAATTATCTCGCGACAACCGATGTGATTTACCATACTTTCCATCCCAGGACAACAACCAAAAGGACAACAACCAAATTCTGTTCGAGCCTCCGGCTATTAGTCTCGTCTAGGGGCACTACTTGGTCGTCCAATGGTATGTGAGAAATTACATGTGACGTGAAGAATTGTATGATATATCGGAAAGAATATTGGCAGAACCATGGTTTGAACATGGGACCCTAAAATTGAAGACACAACGATTTGCCGATTGATTGTTTGAATGGGGTTTTACGCCGCTTTCAACAATCTTTCAGTTTTATCGCGGCGGCTTGAGCACCTAACAATGGAATCCTGGTATTTCTCACACCAGTACTACCATTACATCCTTTCCTAGCCTCCAGCTGCTATCCCACATAGGTCTACGATTATCGACCCACTGGTGAGAGACAAATAGTCGGAAAGGATGAGTGCCGCCGTCGGGGATCGAACCCGGGACCTCTAGATTGACAGTCCGACGCGCTATCAACTGCGCTATGACGGCGGCTTGCTTTGCCGATTGAGCTAAAGGTACTCGGATGGGGTTGACATAATAAGGCCAATGTCAGAGAGATAAGCGAGTGCTGTGTAGGGTGCAGCATGTAGGTCCTAAGCCAACTTTAAGTGGTGTGAGCATAAAGAACGCGTGCACCCTAAATAATACGGCAGATATCCTCTTTTACAAATATTTTTGAAATTGTTTAGAGTTATCATTCTAGATTTAGAAATTCTGTTGCGAAAACGAGCGTTCTGATTGGTCGAAAAAAATTATTCCTAACTCCATGGACAAAATTTTGAGCATGCAACGATTTTGTATGCTTCCGCACAAAAAAGTCCCATACAAAAAGGTATCATAATTTGTAAAGCTTTTGTTTTCTTTTTTCGCTCGATGCTATCAAATTATAATAAATGAAGAGAATACTTTTGTTTTTATAGAGGTATGAACCGAAAAACCTAATCACACAATGTATGAATCCGCTTCGATGCTATTAAATTATAAGAAATGAAGAGAATACTTTTGTTTTTATGGAGGTATGAACCGAAAAACCTAATCACACAATGTATGAATCCGCTTCGCGTATTCATACAGTGTGATTAGGTTTTTCGGTTCATACCTCCATGAAAACAAAAATTTTCTCTTCATCTCTTATTTATAAAACTAGGAATATTGTTTCATATCTTGTAACCTGCGAGTTTATCAAAAAGAAATCAGTGCTTTTTGAGTATTTAACCCGTTGAATATTTTGATACAAGGATGATATTACAATAGTTTACAATAGTTAAATGACTATGGAAAATAACTTCAGACTTTTACGTCGAAAATGACGTCATAGTACATGTTATAACGTAATTTTACGAACGGCACTGTATAATTCGCGGAATAGTTTCATTAATAAGTTGACAGCCGTCATAGCGCAGTCGGTAGAGCATAACACTCCAAATCTTCAATAGTTGGGTGTCATGGGTTCGATCCCCGGCCGAAGCACATATTCTTTCCGACAGTCGCCCCTCAAAAATGGGTGGATAATCGTAAGCACCCAACGATTTTGTATGCTTCCGCACAAAAAAGTCCCATACAAAAAGGTATCAGAATTTGTAAAGCTTTTGTTTTCTTTTTTCGCTCGATGCTATTAAATTATAAGAAAGGAAGAGAATACTTTTGTTTTTATGGAGGTATGATTGATTAATTAATTGATTGATTGATTGAATGGGGTTTAACGCCGCTTTTAACAGTATTTCAGTCATATCACGGCGGCTGGAGCACCTAACAATGGAATCCTGGTATTTCTCACACCAGTACTACCATAACATCCCTTCCTAGTCTCCAGCTGCTATCTCACATAGGTCTACGATTATCGACCCATTGGTGAGAGACAAATAGTCGGAAAGGATGAGTGCCGCCGTCGGGGATCGAACCCGGGATCTTTAGATTGACAGTCCGACGCGCTTCAAATGCGCTATGGCGGCGGCTTTATGGAGGTATGAACCGAAAAACCTAATCACACAATGTATGAATCCGCTTCGCGTATTCATACAGTGTGATTAGGTTTTTCGGTTCATACCTCCATGAAAACAAAAAATATTCTCTTCATCTCTTATTTATAAAACTAGGAATATTGTTTCATATCTTGTAACCGTCCTTGTACCTGCGAGTTTATCAAAAAGAAATCAGTGCATTTTGAGTATTGAACCCGTTGAATATTTTGATACAAGGATGATATTACAATAGTTTACACTAATTAAATGACTATGGAAAATAACCTCAGACTTTTACGTCGAAAATGACATCATAATACATGTTATAACGTAATTTTACAAACGGCACTGTATAATTCGCGGAATAGTTTCATTAATAAGTTGACAGCCGTCATAGCGCAGTCGGTAGAGCATAACACTCCAAATCTTCAATAGTTGGGTGTCATGGGTTCGATCCCCGGCCGAAGCACATATTCTTTCCGACAGTCGCCCCTCAAAAATGGGTGGATAATCGTAAGCCTAAGTGGGATAACAGCTGGAGGCTAGGAAAGGATGTAGTGGTAGTACCGGTGTAAGAAATACCAGGAATCCATTGTTAGGTGCTCCAGCCGCCGAGATATGACTGAAATACTGTTCCAAGGGGCGTTAAACCCTAATCGATTAATCAATTCATCTAGAAATTATCGATTTAGCGCAAGTATTTAGGCCACATTATAAATAGAATATTAAATCTTTTTCATAAAGTACTGTATATAAATTCGTCAGCCTCGTTTTTATCTGGTTAACGACGACTCGTTGATTCATTACCAGTCATTTATCCCTTGTCATGCCTAACCTGGGATATCCATATTTTGGCAGAAGGTATAGACAAAGATCAGCCTGCACATAGGTGCAGCTGATCTTGGTCTACACCTCCTGTTTGTCCCCTTTAAGTTAGAGTTGTTTAAATAATGATTTTTCCAAAAGAAAAACTATTGACCCACGTTAAGACCTCCCAGTGCAGTCCTTTGATTTTAAAGCCATTCTATTTTTCGGGAAATCACCTTTGTAATTTATGAAACACTTGACAAATACTTAGCTAATCCTTTTCATATCATTTTACATTTTCCATAGACTTTTCATAGACATGACTTTCTTTTTTCACAGGCATTAAAATCAGGACAGTAAGTAAATATATGTATTCATTTATTTATTTATTTACAACACTCCTCATTTACAGACGACAAAATATTTCATATGTCCAAATTGAAAGAAGTCTAAGACGACATTTGAAAGTATACTAAATTTGAAAATCTTGTTGTTGCCATAATGGATAGAAAAAATGTAAGAAAAATATCGAAACATGCAGCTATACTCCAACGAGATAAAATCGTTCCATTTTTATAAACTAAGGCATTTAACATTGGCCAGGATGCTGTTCTTATCAATAAGAGTAATTTAATTAACTATTAAGTGTTTTCTCTTAATGAACTATCACACCTTCACGTTAAGACTTGCATTACGTGAATGTCGATCCAGATTAGTTTTCATCAAGTGACACACTATATCGCCCTCGGTCTACTTGAAAAGGTGTCTCGTTGTTGCGTATGAAAAATGACGTAACCACAGCTTTATTCAAGCAGCAGTCACGACACTTTGCACGCCTAACGACGTACTGTCATTAGTATAAAAGTTGCTCAAGCTATAATTCAATAATACAAGGGACGGATGAATTAGAAAAAAGAGAGTAGAAAACATTGTCGAAAAGGTAGAAATTCTCCTTTTCCCAAAGCTAGATGTCTTCATCACTTCGAAATGTGATTGTTTAGACTGCCTCGTGACCGAGTGGTAGGAGTGCTTGACTGGTAATTTTAGGGATCACAGGTTCGATACCCAGTTTTGTAATAGTGTGTTCAAAGGAAAAGCAATTGACCAATAGCAGCTGTCAATCAAGTAATATATCAACCAATCAAATATTTCATTCAGCCCGGAATTGAGATTTAAACTCAAACGTTTGCAGCCATTTGTGTGAAACATTTTAGTTGTTTGTAAACACAAACGTCGTAAATACAGCTTAAATAAGCTGTAGTTACGACGTTTTTGTTTCAAAACAACTCTTCTACTTTTTTGTTACATGCAACTGACCATAAATTTTGCAAAAACGTCGTTTAAAATCGAAGCGGGACTTTCTATTGGAGTCAGTAGGCGTAGCCAAATGAGTACGCGGGGCCAGCGATTGTTCAGTTAAAGCAGCTCTTGGACATATATATGAAAACTGTTTAAAGCAAATGCATCGGCCTTTTCAAAAGTTATCAATGTTAATTACGCGATTAATGTTCTTTCTTTGAATTAAATCTACTAGATTCTCGAACAAATGAAATTCAAGTAATCCCAATACGGCAGATTTGAGATTTGGATAAAAAAGACATTTTTTCCAATATACATCAAATTTTGGATTAGATTTAATATCATCAATATTTAATAAAATCTTAGAACCTGGATCATTTCTATGTTATTTGCGTAAAAGAGCCATTTCTACTATATATGAAAAGTTATGGGGTAAATATCCCTGGATATTATCGAAGTATTTCCATACAGGTTCTTCATTCGCTGGCCCCGCCGACTTTCTCCGTTGGTCACGTTCCCCGACTACGACAATATGTCTTGCTTCGATTTTGAAAGGCGCTATTTTGCAAACTATATGGCAAGTGGAAGGCAACAAAAAAGTAGATTAGTTGGCTGGTGACTTAAACGTCGTAACTACAGATTGAATAAGTTGTAGTTACGTCGTTTAAGTCGCTAACACCAACAAAAAAGGTTAACTTAAATGGTGGCCAATGTTTGAGATCTAAACTCATTTCTGGTTTAAACGAAATATTTCATTGGTCGACTGGTTATTTGATTGATAGTCGCGATTTGTCAATTGTCTCTACCAGGATACATTCGCGGTAAGCATTATAGTGTTTATCAGGATATAGCTTTCGTTTGAGACAATGACTTTGACCATGTGGCCTAAGCTCTTGACCCTTTAAAAACACTTTTATTCCAAAACTTTTATTTTATATATCTTGGTCATTGTTCATCCTAAGGTGCTCATATTCCACATATGTATTCATAAGGAGAGACTTTTATTAGAGACAATAAACCTGACCAAGTTACCTGAACTTTTTACCTTTTATAAACACTTAAAAACCCAAAACTTAAACTTTTTATATGTTGGTCATTTTTAGCCTGAGATTGCGTAGGCAATCTGAGGCTAAATTTACAATGCTAAAAATTCAAACCCATGCGGAATTTCTGTGAAAACATAATGTAAAAAGATCTACCGCAATCAATGTGATCTTCTGTCGTATGAAAAGTAGATCGGATCTGACCATAAATTGATAAGCCCGATTGAGGCGAGAAAGACGAAGGCGAGATATGACTCATTGAAAGCTGTCGGCTTGATGTACAGTACTTTCGTGTGAGTGTTCCGAATTTGGCAATATTATCAAAACTTGACGAGTGAATGGAAAGAAGGAAAGGAGATATATAATAGAAATTATTAAACATATATAATCATAAAATATTGTTAAGAAAAAATAAGGTGTTTGTTTCATACCAAATATTACTTATTCTAGAGTAACAATGTTAAACGGTCCGGTTAGACGAAGTTGCTGTATAAAGCCGATAAGCGAAACTGTCGGTTTTACGCACGATTGGAATGTTTTGTTTAACAAATTAATTGGTCATTCATAGGATTATATTCGCACTGTCTGAAAACAGTTTGGTCGTGCTCGGACTTTGTGTCTATATATTTTTGCCTCCGAATTCTACCAAAAGGATGCAACGTCTACATACCGTTTTTGAGAGGTGTACATAATGATGTTAACCTGGTAAACGACCTCTCTCGCTCTCTTTATCTGGAGATTATAAAACGCATATTTACATAACGAAATTTGTCTGTGTGGTAGAATACTCACATCGCACGCAAGAGCCTCCTAGTTCGAACCTGGCTACACGCTCCATTCCCCCATCTCTCACTCTCTAGCTCTCTCTCGCTAGCTCCACTGGCTGAAAGTCAACGAGCTTTTGTCATGATGTGGTGTCCGTCGTCCGTCTGTCAACTTTTATTTTAAAAATCTTCTCAGAAAGTACTGAACATAATTCATAATTCAACCAAACTCAACCAAAATTCACAGGATGGATTCTTTGGTGGCCTTTATAAGATCTTGATCGGGTGAAAAATATGTAACGGTATATACATGTAAATATATCGTTACAATACCGTCAACGGGATGAAAAAATATTGCGGGCAGGTTGTGTCACCTAGCGCACAAATTGGCAGATCTGCACATAATCGACAGTAGATTTTGGTAAAAAATGGCACCTCCGATAATCCGACAATCAAACTTTTTCTGCCCAGATTATACATCTCCTGTATAAATTCTCAGGCTTTCAGCGCTTTCAGCGCTTTGATTTATTCTAGGGTGCTCATAGTTCACACATGCATTGATAAGAGGATAATTTTGACTCTATGAAATGTCCTCTTTACATTTAATTCTGTTTCCAATAGCACCCAAAAGGGCGGGTTATGCTGTCCGCGGACAACTCTTCTTATTTAAGATCATTACCATGCAATGATTCGCTTAAAGTTGGGTGATGGCAGGATGTTGAAATTGGAAGACTGCAATTACGACACTTTAACCGCGTTTTATTATAGATTATATAATGGTATAATATAGAAAGTGTCGGTGATATACGAAAAAGAAAAGATTAAAAAAAAAGTTAAAAAAAAAACTCGAGTCTTCGAGGAGAGCGCAGTCTAACTAGTTCATGTCCTTTTCTAATTTCCCAGGTGATGTGATTTCGTCCGACGGGTCAATAACGAAATTTTCTTTCGTTTCTTTTCGATTTAAGTATAAAGTGCAAACGCTTTGGTCAATAAATAAGAACCGGAAAATGGGTTTCACAAGTTAAAACATCCTGGTTTGTCGAATGTTGAGGTATGATAATATTTTCATTATTTTTTATAAATATTCATTTCTTTTTTATAAACGCTTTGCCAAAAAGTCTTTTGAATAATACATGAAAACGAATACCATGAACATTTCATGTTTCAAAATAATTTTTGAACATAAACTATTATAGTTAACAATATTGAACCCTATGTATGGTGATATCTCAAGTTAACACTTTGCTGATTTAAGACTCATACTTTATTAGAAATATTTCTCAAAAAATTAATCGACCAATCGCGGCTGTCAATCAAATAACCGGTCGACCAATGAAATCATTTATTAAGACCGGGCATGAGTTTTGATCTCCGTTCGTTTTTCGTTTACCTTTTTTGTTGGTTTGGCGACTTAAACGTACTATTCACGATTTGTAATTTTCAAAAAAAAGGGATAACAAAATTCCAAGAAGGAACCAGAACCTGTTTTTTGTTATCAAGTGAAATTCATTTCTTACTTGTTTGACATTTATAACGTATCATTTCAATCAGCCTTTTTTTGCGTTGCTGGCATAATTCCGTTCAGTTCAGTTCGAAAATTAACGTCGTCCAAAGATATAAAAAATCTTTTTTACGTCAAAACTCATTTTTGAAGCAACTAATTTACGACATAGTGGTATTCACTTTCTTCCTTATCATGATGACAATAGTATTTTTTGCAACTTCTCTTTTTTATGTTTGCAAATAGGACATTTTATTTCATATAAGATAGTTTTTATATTGTATTATATTGTATTATATTGTATTGTACTATATTATCTTGGATTGTATTGTCTATCTCTTTGAGAAGTGTATTTGTATGGATTTTGTTAGAAATATTTATCGTTTGATAAAAAGAACTGTAGTTTAAGATTCTAAAATCGATCTCTTATTTGCATGTAATTTCTTGTAGTCATCGCAATGCAATTTCAGCATTCGAGTGAAATATCTTCCTAGCTTCCTAGTTTATTATATTTACTCTCTTAACCCTATACTGTTTTGAAAAATTCTAGACCTGAACAAATTCAACGGTTTTGCAGACTACAGTGTAAAATCGATTTTATTTGAAACGTCATCATTCCGTAAAGTAAAAAAAAATATGGTGGAAAAAGAAGAAATCGACCGTTAGCGGCTGTCAATCAAATAAGTAGTCGACCAATGAAATCTTTTATCGTGATCAGAAATGGGTTTTGATCTCCAACATTGACCGCTATTTTTGTTACATGCTACTGACCACAAATGTTTCAAAATAATGTCGTTTAAAATCGAAGCGGGACTTCCTGTCGGAATCAGAGGGCTGGGCTCACGAAGCAAGTGGGCTGGGCCGGCGATTGGTCAATTGCTTGGATAGCGATTGAAGTCGCCAGAAATCAACCAAGAAGACAATAAGGACACATTGCAGTTAATGATATCCTGAAATTGAAGCGTATTCATACGATGTTACTGAATGAATTTTTAGATTCATACTTCAATGAAAGCCACCAATATTCTCTTCATTTCATAAATGGTTTTGGAGTTGAATTGTATGTGCCGAATGAGCGAGTTTTGAACAAAATGAGCTTTTAAATGAAATGGACGTTTTGAATAAAATGGAAGTTTTGAAAGAAATAGACGTTTTGAAGGAAATCGGTTTTTAACCCATTCCCACCAAATGACTCTTTTGAACGCCACAAGAAAATGTTTTGGAAATCATTTTGAAAAATGAAGAAATTGTTTTCAACAAGCAATCTCTTCATTTTCCATTGTTTTCTTGAACTATTTTCTTGGGGAATAAAACAGCGCGGGATTGTTTGATAAAGGGTTAAAAGCGATTTTCTTCAATCATGATATCCACGTGTGTGTAATATCTAGAGATAGAGGCATGGTCAAAATTTGACCTTTAACTTTCTTATTTGATCTTGACCTTTGTTTAAGCTATAGCCGATTCACAAGTAGTGCACTTGCTCTAATCAAGATGAACAAGGAATGTAAAACTATACCAATCTGGCAAAATTACATTACCTAGATACCGAAAAGAAATAAAATCATTTTTATTAATCTTAAAATGCTTCTTTCAAGCGTTCTCTCTAGTTTCGAATGAATAAATTATAAACATTGCTTAAATGTATGGATTTCTTCTTCACACGGTATAAGTAAGTTGATTTTTAGCTAGCAAAGCGTCAGTTTTGATAGCTTTAGTTAACAGACAAAATATTGAGGCGATCTCAAGTTCAATGAATGCAAACTGCCACTGGAGGCTTAACCACCAATCAGATGAATGCATACACCATAAAAAGTAGTTCTTGTGTATTTTAAGAATATTACTAATTTATTCAAATTGTAGTGCAATCTTTCAAAAGCATGCTATCTAACCTATTCCCAATCAATTCCGCTTTTTAAGCATCTCAAGAAAATGCTTTGGAAAACATTGTTGACAATGAAGAAATTGCTTCTAACTAGCAATTTCTTTAATTTCCACAATGTTTTCTTCCAAATTTCACTATCTTGAATTTGTCTTCTGCAACTCCTTTCATTTTGAACCAGTATAAGATTTTGAGATGTTTTGATGGGTTAACTCCTGGGTTACTTTAACCTAGTTTATTTATCATGATAACCTTTGACAAAGGGGATTACATAACAAAACCATGCTTTGCTAGCTTGCAGTACTTTCAGTACTTTGATTTAGGATACGCATTTTTATTTTCTTAGAGGTTGAATATCGAGAGCGTAAAATGTAAATACAAAGGAAAACTTAGAAGAAAATGAACCCCATTCTCGACCAATCTCTCTTATTAGAAGCAAATCGGAATTCTTTCGGTTTATAACAACGTCGCCCTATGAATGAAATTGTAACTAGGTAAGAGATTTTCTTAATGAACATATGTCTATGTCTGATATATGGGGTTTGGTTCGAGGAGAAATGTGATCAGTACATAGTAAGCTGATTTTCAATTATGTTTTTTGATTTTTAGATTCGTCTATCAAAAATGAGTTTTCTGGTTGGCAATTTTTTTATCCGTACCTCCATGAACAAGATTTTGAGCACGCAGCTATTTTGTGTGATTTTGCAAGCAACAGTTCAAAAAAATGTATCAAAATTTGTAAGACGTTCGGCTTTTTGCTCGAATGTATTAAACCATAAGAAATGAAGATTATATTATTTGTTTTCATGGAGGTATGAAACGTATAAAAACTGATCACACTTATGTATGAATCCGCTTCGGTCGATAAGAAGACTAATGAATTTCATGTAAACTATTTTCTGTGAGATGCTTTTCGATACGAAAATCAACAACCTTTTCCGGGAATTTAGAAAAAAAGGGAAAGTTGGAGACAGCTCTGTAGTTCTTTATGGTTCTAGGTCAGGTTTCTTAAGGACCGGGCGTATCATCGCACTTTTGACCGGTAGTTTACTTGATTCCAGAGGCGCACTGATGAGATTTGTCGCCAAAGAAGGAAATTCTTAAGATGGGATTTAAAAACATTTGTTTGAAATGGGTCCAATTCACAAGAACTGTTAGGAGAACAACTAATTATTTTCTTCACTGCTTCTTCAAAGATTGACATTCTTAACCCTTGTCATGCTGAACCCTGAATATTCCGGTTTTGGCAGGAGGTGTAGACTAAGATCAGACTGCACTTATGTGCAGGCTGATCTTAGTCTATACCTCCTGCTTGTAATTTTCCTGTCAGAGTTGTTTATGAAATTGATTTCTAAAAGAACTATTGATTTTTGAACAACAAGTTTTGTCCGCACTTTCAGCCCTTTGATTTTACAGCAATCCAGTGAGGTAATCTATACAGCATGACAAGGGTTAACCATAGTAATTTCACTATTTTTCTGATGGAGTATTGTCAATTTTTGTTTTGAAATAGCCACTCAAATTTTGTGTTGTTTCCTTAGAAGGAGGAGTCTTACCAAGTAATCGACCAATCGCTGGCCCTTCCACTTACTACGTTGACCCGCCCTAGACTCCAACAGGAAGTCCCGCTTCGAGATCGAACGTCGTTGTTTTGCGAAATTTTGGCCAGTAGCATGTAACAAAAAAGTAGAATAGTTATCAAACTAACAATAAGCTTAACAAGATGGCGGATAATGTCGGAGTTAAAAACCTACACCTGGTCTGAATGAATGATTTCATTGGTCGATTGACTTTTTGATTTACAGCCTTAATTGGTCAATTGATAAGTTGTTTTGAATAAAGGTATTGCTAAGGCCTGCAGTCTGTATTTTTTCTTTGAACTTTAATTAATGATAGCATCTTGTTGAAAAAGGCACAATGATTCCTGTAAGCTGATAGTCGATAGTTAGTGTGATTTTGTTATTGGTGTTTTTGTTTTTTATGTTTTTGTTGTTATTTTCTATCGTCTCTTAAATGTTTAGCATCATGCAGTTCCGAAAGAAATTTATATTCTTTTGATGTCAATTCTTCGGCTCGAATTATTGATACTTTAGTAGTAATGTTGAACGCGCTAGGTCCAATGGACCTTTTTATTATTTCATTATTTCAACTTCAGATCGCCAGAAGAGACAGGCTAACATATGAAAATGAATGCCGTGTCCATTGGCCTTATTTTACTTACGATGCACATGATCCCTGTCATCTGCCAGCCAAGCACACAGTATATTTTAGACAAGTTCGATATTATAGAAAGGAAATGCCAGAATGACCTGGACAAACGCAACGATCGTTTAAGAAGTAGGTATGGAAACAAATTCATACCTACAAATCAAGTTCTTGGACTCTGCGTGTTGTCGGAGCCAGAAGTGAACAGCCCCTACCCACCCACCGATGTGACCTGTCACTACAACAAAAATCACTTTACATCGGCGAATTATAGAATGAAAATCCATGGAGAGGTAGATGTTATTTCCAACAATGTGATTCTTGATAAAATTGATCGGCACAGTAATCGATCTAAAACTGCAGGAAATGATATTCCGTATGTATTTGTTTATTCGTTTTACATACCTTGTGCCCGTATCAGAAATGTGGACTATTCTTGTGCTGAAGAGCTCACATCATACGCACGAATGAATCGAGATAAGTTCCGAATGATTGTTGGTTATTCAGGAGTATTTCAACATACCGATTTAAGCATAGCCAACAAATATCTTCACCAAAAGGGTGGCATCTTTGCTGTTGTTAGCCTTCAAAACCAGACCATCGAATTCGAAACTGATGGGTCATTTTCTGACGCTAGAACAGAACTGTTTCAAAAGAGTATGTTTGATTGTTTGATGAACACCGACGAGTTTTGTGGAAAACAGTGTAGCCACTGCAAGAGCATGAAAAATAGGTATGTCCGTGACGAAATTGATGAGCTGTTGGACTGTTGTACTCGTATGTTCCAAACTAGATTCACAGCTGAAGATCTAAAAGGACCCTTAACGTACCGTCAAATGGGAAAATTTGAAAGGTGTTTCCAAGAAAAAAACTGGATTTCTTGTTGCGATAAGGGCGACCGACAGGAGATAAACGCGGTGAAATATTGTTTCAGTTCACTCCATATTAACGATCCAGACAGGATACTTAAAATTGGAAAACCCAAACAGCGCTTTTGGCTTGATCCAGGGGTTGAGAACGGTGTCTGGCGAACAGCGTATTCTGAGTTCAGGCGCTCTATGCCGAGATGTCCTGAACAAAGCAAACAACGTGAACGCCAGCGTTCACGTGAGAAGGTCTTAGATCCCCGTTCGTAGAATTACAATTACTGATGCCCCATGCCGCGATACTTACTTCGAATTATGTTCTTTTCCAGAGTAGTTTTCCTCAATAATGATGCGAAGATAACAATAATCTTCATATTTTGGATCCAACAATTGGCGGATCGCGGAGGTAAATTGACCAATCACATGCCCCACCCACTTACTCTGTAGCCACCGCCTATTGACTCCAACAGGAAGTTCCGCTTCGATTTCTTAAGGCCAAAGTTATAGCCAGTGGCATGTAACAAAAAGGTGAAATGCTTGGTTGAATGAGCTGTAGTTACTAAGTATAAGTCGCCTAACCAACATAAATGTTTCAGAAATGGCGGCCAATGTTGGAGTTAAAAGCTCAATTTCGGACTGAATGATTGATTTGATTGGCTGGTCGATTCCTTGATTAACAGCCGCGACTTGTTAATCAAAGAATCAATCTACCAATCAAATCAGTCAATAAGACCGAATTTTGGTGACAATTTTGGAGGTGTTCGCTTGTTTTCAACTACCTGGACTTATCTCAAGAGATCAAAACACCGTAATGCAGATTGAAGGAACATTCGCTAGGCCCTCTGAAATGCGACTTTGTTTACACTTTTCTGTACAAACCCGGGATTTTACGTCCCCATGATTTTATACTTGAGAAAACATTGTGGCAAAAGGAGAAATTTCTTGTAACAAGCTATCTCTTTCCCACAATACTTTCTACATACTAGGATGGTTTCATTTCCAATTGCATCCAATTTTCATTTTAGTCTGCAACATCTTTCACTTTGGACCAGTCTAAAATTTCTAAAAACGGGAAAGGGTTGATAAACGACACTGTTTAGTAAAGTGTTTTTTCTGGAATTTTATTAATGTATATTTACTTCTCTCAACAATGGTAGTGTCCATTGTCTTTTATCGACCCAATTGGGGAAAAAATGTATTAGTTGATCTTGACAGGATTCGAACCGACGCAGATGCGGCAATATCGCCTAGCTCTGCTATGTCCAACGTCCTTACCCAGTGTGCTGCCGAGCCTCCTACCAATGCTCAAATAAAGCTAATGAAACAATCTGACAGCAAAAGCATATTCCGCTTAATAGTTCTCTTTTAAGTGGTTCTATTTATATATCTATGAACCTCTCTCGACATCGGCATTGACAGCTGTCTTTTATCAACCCCTGTAGAGAAATGACATTTTTATCGACCTTGACGGGATTTGAACCCACTCGAATACGAAATCGTCGCCTAGCCATGTAATGTCTGATTCCCTTATACCCACTATGCTGCCGAGAGTCCAACCAATGCTCAAATAATTCCAATAAAGCTATCTGACTGGAACAGCATACTCCGGCTAGAAATTCTATTTCTATATATATAAACCTCTTTTCAACAACGGCAGTTAATACTGTCTTTTATCAACCCCAGTGGAAAAATAAGTGTTGTCTTGGATATGAAATAAATGCAAATCATTAGTTGGTGACATTTACGTCGTAACTACAACTTGAATAAGCTGTGGTTACGACGATAAAGTCGCCAAATCGAAAACTCCTGAATTTGAATATGGAATTTTAAAGTTCGTTTCCGGTATAAATTGGATTTAACCCTTCCCGTTCAAATACGGGATTTTACGTTCCTGTGATTTTATACTTGAGAAAACATTGTGGAAAAAGAAGAAATTGCTTGTAACAAGCAATTTCTCCTTTTTCCAAAATATTTTCTACCACATAGGATGGGTTCATTTCAAATAGCAACCAGTTGTCATTGTCGTCTGCAACCTCATACAATTTGGACTAGTCTAAAATTTCCTAAAACGGGAAGGGGTCACCTCAGCTTATTCAGGCCATCGGTCGAACGTTTAAGACGTCATCCAACTATTTTACTTTTTGTTACATATAAATCGCCATTAATTTTACAAATAACGCAATTTAATATAGAACTGAAGCTTAGCTAAGCTTCAGTTCTATATTAAATCGCGTTATTAGGGTAGTCAGTGGGCGGGGCCAGCGATCCACCAATTGGATGCTTGTATTTTATTTCATAATTAGAATATTTATAGCATAGAATTTCATCATGTATAGTTTCACGGCCATGTCTAGACAGCAGAGATAAATCGGTAAGGATAAGTGATATGTGGGGATAGTATTTTTCCTGTTCAAACTCTGTTTTTTACGTACTTTTGATTTCATACGTGAGAAATCATTGTGGAAAAAAGAAGAAATTGCTTGTTACAAGCAATTCCATCTTTTTTTCACAATATTTTCTACCCCCTACAGGTTGGTTACTTTTCAACGTGCGCTCACTTTTAATTGTCGTCTAAAATTTTGAAATAAACAGGGTTAGTATTTATGTGCAGTACTCCCTCGATTGGGACTAAAACGTCAGAACTACAGCAATATAGACAAACAGTGACTGTATTTGGGCGCCCTCTGACTCAGATGAGTTTATAAAGAGTATATCTGTGAAACAAATATATCATCCACTCTACTAAGTTTCAATTTGGGAATCTTTCGCGATGAAATGAGGACCGTCCCAATTGCCAAAGCCAAAGTTTGACCATCACTGCATGTGCAGGAAATTTATCTGCATATAAATACGGTGTCTTAAAACAGCAACTTAAATATAGTTTTGTTTTTTTGTTGTTTTTTTTTTTTTTTTCAATTAACGCATATCGATACATGTGACACTTTAGGACACCGTAGATAAATCCCTGTAATTGTCTGTTGTAACTTCCACCATATATTTTGAGCCAAACAAGGACTTTGTTTAGTTTAGTCTAATTGTTTAATTATTGCAAGCACTGTTATTTTTTTTTTTTTTTTTTTTTTTTTTTTTTTCTTTTCAAAGCTAAGAATCAATAAATCTATTAACAGAAATAAAATGGTTTCTATGCGCAAAAGAGCAGTGATAAGAGCAAATAAATCTGTTACCAAAAGAATAAATTACATAATGATCTAAATTAACAGGGACAATTCTCGGTGTGCTTAAATTTTAAAAAGTCTGCCGCATAGGGAAGAAAACATTGTCAGAAAGGGAGATATTGCTTTTTATACGCCCGTCGAAGACGGGACGTTCTATGGGATCACCCGTGGTGTCCGGGCGTCCGGTTGTCCGGGCGGTGTACACTTCTTTGTCCGGAGCATAACTCTGTCACCGTAAGTCCGATTGACTTTAAACTTGGCAGTTATATTCTTCTCATCAATACGGAGTGCAGTGCTCAATATCCATAACTCTACCTGGCCTATTTTTTGAGTTATTGCCCTTTGTTGTTTTTCATACTGAAATCTTGTCCGGAGTATATCTCTAAAAGTATTATAGCTAGGATCATGATACTTCATGGGTGTATAGATCTCACCAAGGGGGAGTGCAGTGCACAAGAACCATAACTCTACCTGGCCTATTTTTTGAGTTATTGCCCTTTGTTGTTTTTCATACTTGAATCTTTTCTGAAGTATATCTCTAAAAGTATAAGAGCTAGAATCATGAAATTTCATGGATGGATAGAGCTCAACAAATGGGAGTGCAGTGTTCCTGAACCATAACTCTACATAGCCTACTTTTTGAGTTATTGCCCTTTGTTGTTTTTTATACTTTAATCTTGTCCGAAGTATATCTCTAAAAGTATAATAGCTAGAATCATGAAAATACATGGATGGATAGAGCTCACCAAGTGGTAGTGCAGTGTACAAGAACCATAACTCTACCTGGCCTATTTTTTGAGTTATTGCCCTTTGTTGTTTTTCATACTTGAATCTTGACCAGAGTATATCTCTAAAAGTATAATAGCTAGAATCATGAAATTACATGGATATGGATGGATAGAGCTCACCAAGTGGGAGTGCAGTGTACAAGATCCATAACTCTACCTAGCCAATTTTTTGACATATTGCCCTTTGTTGTTTTTCATACTTGAATCTTGTCCGGTGTATATCTCTAAAAGTATTATAGCTAGGATCATGAAACTGCATGGGTGTATAGATCTCACCTAGGGGGGTGCAGTGCACAAGAACCATCACTCTACCTCGCCTATTTTTTGAGTTATTGCCCTTTGTTGTTTTTCATACTTGAATCTTGACTGGAGTAAATCTCTAAAAGTATAAAAGCTAGAATCAAGAAATTTCATGGATGGATAGATCTCAACAAGTGGGAGTGCAGTGTACAAGAACCATAACTCTACCTAGCGTATTTTTTGAGTTATTGCCCCTTGTTGTTTTTCATACTTGAATCTTGTCCGGAATATATCTCTTAAAAGTATAATAGCTAGAATCATGAAATTTCATGGATGGATAGAGCTCACCAAGTGGGAGTGCAGTGTACAAGAACCATAACTCTACCTAGCCTATTTTTTGAGTTATTGCCCTTTGTTGTTTTTCATTCTTGAATCTTGTCCGGAGTATATCTCTAAAAGAATAATAGCTAGGATCATGAAACTTTATGGGTGTATAGATCTCACCAAGTGGGAGTGCAGTGTACAAGAACCATAACTCTACCTCGCCTATTTTTTGAGTTATTGCCATTTGTTGTTTTTCATACTTGAATCTTGTCCGGAATATATCTCTAAAAGTATAATAGCTAGAATCATGAAATTTCATGGATGAATAGAGCTCACCAAGTGGGAGTGCAGTGTACAAGAACCATAACTCTACCTAGCCTATTGTTTGAGTTATTGCCCTTTGTAGTTTTTCATACTTGAATCTTGTCCGGTGTATATCTCTTAAAGTATTATAGCTAGGATCATGAAACTTCATGGGTGTATAGATCTCACCTAGGGGAGGTTCAGTGCACAAGAACCATAACTCTACCTAGCGTATAATTTGAGTTATTGTCCTTTGTTGTTTTCCATACTTTGTTTGAGAAAAAATATTCATTCAAAATAACCTCAGTTCTATTCAAACCTCCAGTTAATATTAAGCAGTGTGACGGGCGTACCTTGTGACAATTTGGCACCTTGTATAATGTATGTCCTAGGCTATCTTTTATGAGATCAAGATGTTGTTGTTTTAAATAGAAATGCTTGAAAAACAGATCGAATCAAACAGTAAAGCAGAGTTGGCCTTTCAGAAATTGATACACAGCAAAGTAGAATGACCGGCCTATTGATTTCAACTTCAAATGGCACCATGTCGAGTGACGGGTTATAGATGATTAGCTCCCTTGAAAAATGGAGGTAAGGGATTTTTATTTGTTGGGAATCGTATGAAAAAAAGCCAAATAAAAGGAATAGTGCCGAATTTTGCAGCTAAAAAATGATGTACTTTGAGAAAGTACACTTTCTTTAAATGCCTCAAAAGGGAAAAACAAAAAATCGCAAGGATGGAGAAAGAAATAAGCGAAAAAACATTTCTCCTTTGTCTACCGACTCAAAAATCGTGAACAGTGATCATAGCGAACAATCAACGGATACCTTATTAAACCATAGTGGGACTATAGATAACCAGACGACACCAGAAAACCTGAGTAAATGTATACGTTTTTCATCTCCATCTCCACCTCAGTATTTTGTATTTGATACTTTTCAACCAAATTCAAAGATAAACAATATTAACAATATGAACGCTTCTCCTTTCCAACAACAGTTTAATGGACAATATGGACAATATGGACAGTCTCCAACTTCGCAATATACACCACATTATATGACCCCAGCTTCCTTTTCACACACACCTCCGTGGGCAGAAAGTATCATCAAAGACATTCAAAGTATAAAAGTGTCTGTTTCAAAAATTGAGAACATAGAGAAAACGGTGTCTTCAATTAACAATAAACTAACAGAACTTGAAAATAAAGTTCCAAACATAGATAGTAGAGTAACTGAAGTTGAGAATTCTAGTCAATTCATTAGTGGAAAGCACGATGAACATAAAAATGACCTAGAAACCGCCAAAGACAGTGTGAAAAAGTTGAAAGATTCATGTGACCAATTGCAAACAGATATGGAATCATTACAATCAAAACATGACCAGATGAAAAGCAGAATATCCGATTTCGAATACCGATCAATGAGAGATAATTTGATATTTTATGGTATTAAAGAAACGGGTCCACAGCGAGATACCCCACCAGGAAACTGTGATTCTCTAGTCAAAGAATTTATAGAAGAACATTTACAAATGGAAGTAAATAACCTATTATTCGACCGGGCACACAGACTTGGAAATGTGCCGTCTATGATATCCCCCCGCCCGATTGTCGTTAAATTCCATTATTACCAAGATCGCGAAAAAATAAGGACCGCATCTATAAAGCTGAGGGAGGACCTCAAAAGGAAGAACATAGGTATAGGCGTCCAATTGCCCAAAGAATTGAGAGACTCCAAAAAAGCACTCTATGAAACTATGCACGCTGAAAAAAGAAAGGGAAACAACGTAAAGTTCGTTGGAGAGAAACCCTTCGTTAACGGACACTAGTACAAACCTCCAAATAGAGTCGTCGTGAAGAACACCTAAACATATTAACATGGAATGTGAACGGACTTTCTCGAAAATTGGCTGAAATGGACTTTGTTGATAATATCCATAATAATGACATTATAATATTGTTAAAAGCTTGGTTGTCCCCCAAAACGTGTCTTAACTTAGATATTTTAGGATATAAGTCTTATCATCTCTACGGTAACAAATCACCTTCAACAAGAAAAGGACGATATAGTGGGGGTATCAGTATATATTATAAGACTACATTACAGGATAAAATCCACATCCAAAAAGAACATCAGTGTGGTATTCTATGGTTGAAATTGTGTAAAAGTTTATTTATTTCTGACGAGGACTTGTATATATGTGGTGTGTATGTCCCGCCGAAAGACTCTAAATTGTTAATGAATAATAACCTTGATGTGTTTGAAATATTAGAATCTGACATAGAATCTCTAAAATTATCCGGTAATTTTTTTGTTTTAGGTGCTTTAAATGCCAGAACATCAATTGAAATTGACTACTTAACATTTGACAGATTCTCGTGTGTAGATAATCAGTCGAAATTTATTAAACGGGTGAACAAAGATCAGGTTTTCGATCTACACGGAAAGCGATTAATTCAACTATGTAAATCTGTTAACTTAATTATAGGAAACGGAAGACTAGGTAACGACGAGAATATAGGGAATTTTATATTTTTGAACAAAAACGGATCAAGTGTACTAGACTATTTTTTGTTGAATTACAAAGATTTTAACCTTATACACAACTTTGACATATTACCCCCAAGTGAATACTCGGATCATTGCGCAATTCATGTAAGCATGAAAAGAATATGCCCATTAAACCATTCACATGCCAATTATTTCAACCGTGAACAATATTTAGCATGGGATAACTCTTTAATCACAACATTTCGAAATGAACTACTGGACAACGTGAATAAGCTCCACCTACTTACCGATAATCTACAAAGACAGCCAATAAATGAAAGTGTCAATCAATTCACTACCTATATGCAAAAATACGCATTTAAAACATTCGGAAAAGAAAGAAAACAAAATCTCAATAAAAATCACAAACAAATAAATGGTTTAACACAGAATGTTATAATGCTAGAAAAGAATTTAATTCATCAAGAAATAATTATTTGAGAAAAAAAGATACCGAAAGTAAAAATTTATTCCTAGAAAAGAAACGTATGTATAACAACATCAAACGAAAATGTAAGAAACAGTATGCCAAAGCAGAAGGTGAACGAATATCAAAGTTAGCTTAAACAGATCCCCAAAATTTTTGGAAAAACATCAACACATTTAAGAAAAAAGCAATTTCACTGATCCAGACAACATTGAAATCGAAGATATGTATACTCATTTTTCCAATCTTTATAATTCCAAGACGCCAAATGATGGTAGCCATTTTAATGTGCATTCAGAAAATATAACAGACGAGGATCTAGATTGTGATTTTACATTACAAGAGGTAAAAAATGCTGTTTTCTCTCAAAAAATAGTAAAAGCCCAGGTACTGATCACTTGATAGCAGAAGTTTTCAAAAGCTCGATTGATATTATTGGCCACTTTCTCACGTCCCTTTATAATGCAATATTTAACCGAGGCGAATACCCACAGATTCAAGGTAAAGCTTAGCCAAAAATTTTAGAGGAATAACTTTGAATAATATCATTAAAAAATATATTCTAAACTACTGATAACAAGATTAAATCTGTGGTCAGAAAACCATAAGAAAATAATCGATAACCAATTTGGCTTTCAGAAAGGAAAATCTACAATTGATTGTCTTTTTATTTTACATAATTTAATAAATAAAACATTGTCTAACAACAAAAAGTTATATGTAGCCTTTCTCGATTGGGAAAAAATGTTCGATAGGATAAACAGAACACTTCTTTTTCGAAAATTACTCCAAGAACGAGTCAGTTGCAAATTTGTTATCTCGCTTAAATCAATGTATAGCACTGTCAAGTCATATGATCGATACGGATCGTACAAATCAAATTTTATCTACTCATATGTCGGAGTTAAGCAAGGTGATCCCGCGAGCAGTATTTTATGTTCATTTACCTAAATGACTTACTGAAAAGTATTAATACTGATGTTAACGGTATATTATCAATCAATAACCTACAGTTATTTATGTTACTTTTTGCCGACGACGCGGCGATATTCACACAGGATCCCGAATCACTTCAATCAATACTAAACCATATTGATCAATATTGTAATACATGGAATCTTCATTTAAATGTTACCAAAACAAAGATCATGATATTTTAGAAGGGTCGACACACAAGTTATGATTTCTTCCTGTATAACACACGCGTAGAAGTTGTAAACTCGTTTAAATATTTAGGAGTTTATTTCTTCAAAAACGGAAATTGGAATCGAACCCAATCCGACATTGCCCAACGTGCATTGTCATCTCTACATAGATTATTCACAATTTTTAATCAAGTTGATCTACCTATTTCCTCAAAACTAAATTTGTTCGACAACATTGTCTTACCTGTCCTTAATTATGGAGCGGAGGCTTGGGGTAGCCATCCAGCTCCGGACGTCGAATCAGTTCTTTTAAAATTTTGCAGAAATATATTACTTGTTAAAAGATCCACTAGCTTAGAAACGCTGTACGGGGAATTAGGAAAAATCCCACTAAAATTAAATCGAAAACTAATTATGATTAAATATTGGATTAAAATAATTAATTCAACCGAAACTCGCCAATTTTTGATACATACCAGATGCTCTTAAATGACCTAGAAACTGGAAATATATACAATAATACAAACTGGGCTTATCACATCAAATGTACCCTAAACGAATGTGGTCTGTAAGATATATGGCAAAACCAATTTAACATACAAATTAATTACGAACTAAGTAAACAACGTCTGATTGATATATATCAACAAAACTGTTACTCGTCTATTAATAACTCAAGTCGACTAGAAACGTACTCACTTTTTAAACACGAATTCACTTTTGAAAATTATCCCGATGATATTAATAATGTGAGATTTCGATCGGCGCTGACGAAGTTAGGAGTGTCTTCCCACGACTTAGAGATTGAGCGGGGAAGACATATTAATGTCCTCAGGGAGGAACGAATCTGTAAATTTTGTAATTCTAAGATGATCGAGAACGAATTTCATTTTCTACTAATTTGCTCAAAACATTCAAATTTACGCCAAAAATATATCAAACGATATTATTTTACTTGACCGGCGATAAAAAAATTAGAAAACCTGTTGTCAACTAGATCTAAAAACGTACCAAGAAATCTTTCAAAATTTATATATTATGCATCTATGCACAGACAGTAGCGCATTATTCACATTATGTTAACTTGTTCTTCTGATAAATCTATTAATATTTTGTCTATTTTTTGTATGATTTGTCTAATATTTGAACTCCTCCATTTTCGATAATATTTTTGCTTGCTGTAAACATTGTATTGATGTTTAATGCAATAAAATGTATTGTATTGTATATCACACCTTCTTTAATCTGGAATATGATTATTCATTTTCATAGCTTTTGGTGTACTCTATTAGGACTCTTTCTTCTTCTCATTATTGGAAATATCTATGAAAACCTTCGTCTCTCAAATTGTTATTTGAAGCCTTCAATCCAATTCCGAGAACTCAGGCCGATGGAGGATGAAGTGACAGTTGGTGTGTATGTTCAAATCATTTTTAATCTTAGAAAGCACTTAGCAAAAAAAAAGCATAACGATGGTGAAATATAGGTAAAAGGCCTTGTTCAAATTTATCAGCATAAAGACAATTTTTTTGTATCATATTTGTGAAAAAAATTATACAGTGGTTTTGGGTTTTTTTTTTTTTTTTTTTTTTTGCTTTTTTTTTCATTAATCAACCAACACTTATGGCAAATAACATCCACCAAAACGCAGATATATCAATGTTAGAAGTCTTCTGATGAAAAAATAATTGACCCGAGCAGAGGTGAAAGTCAAACACAGGCCAGTAAGAGATCATTTCCCTTGAAAGCTGGCGTAAGGAAAAGACAAGTATGCGATTATTAACCATACTCCCTATATAGCACGTACATTTACCGTTGGTGGTGTGGATTTTAACTTCACTTTTTATTGAGTATCGTAAAATTACACAAGATGCCAGCCGGTATTTTTATATAAGGTATTAGGAAAAATAATCCAAAATCTATTCATCCGCTAACAAAATAAAAAATCAAAGTACTGAAAAGTACTGTAAGCTAGCAAAGCATTGTTTTGTTCAATAATCTACTTTGCCAATCGTTATCATGATAAAAAAAACGAGGTAAAGTAACCAAGTAGTTAACCCGTTCCAACAAAACCCCTCCTTTTACGCCCTCAAGAAAATAATTGTATAAAACAATGTGGAAAATTAAGAAATTGCTTGTTACAAGCAATTTCTTAATATTCTACATTGTTTTCAACCTAAAGGGATAATTTTTAGAATTTTCAACGATTCGAAATAGTCGTTTGCAACTTCTTTGAAGATCGATGTGCTCAAGTGAGCTAAGATACCTAGGAGATGAACTTACATGCAGAGTTTGCAATATTCCTGAAATACATAAGAACTTCTTTTCATGGCGTCGGCATTCAACTTATTTAGTGGTTAAGCCTCCAGTGGTAGTTTGCACTTGTATAACGCTCTTGAGTTGTTTTTCAAAGTTATTTACCACTGTATTAAATAATAGGATCGTTAATTTTTGTAACAGCAATTCTGTTATCTCAGACGCACAGTTTGGGTTTAAAAAAGGCGTGTCAACAACTGATGCTACATTTATTTTAATGAGTATTATACAAAAATTTCTTTTTGAGAATAAGCGTCTTTATTGTGTTTTTGTAGATTTAAAAAAGTGTTTTGATTCTATAAATAGAAATGTTTTATGGATGAAACTGTATAAAAACGGTGTGCAGGGAAAACTCCTTAGGCTTATCAAAGACATGTATTCTAAAGTTAAATCATGTGTTCGAAATAATAATATTTTTTCAGATAGTTTTGAATACTTGGTTGGGTTAAGACAGGGTGAAATTATGTCACCAATTTTAGTGTCGTTATTTCTGGAAGACTTAGAAATTCATTTACAAGAAAACGTTGATTCTGGAATCCGTATTGAAGATTTAGTAATTATCATATTGTTATTTGCAGATGACATGGTGATTTTTGGAAATATACAAGAAGAGCTTCAAACAAATATAGATTTGCTGCATAAATACTGTGAAGATTGGGGATTAGAAGTAAATGTTGAAAAAACAAAAACGATGGTTTTTAGGAAAAGAGGCAAACTTAAAGTGAACGAAAAATGGTATTACAATGGTACTCTCATAGAATCCGTAGACTCTTTCAATTATTTAGGGACCGTTTTCCATTATACAGGCAATTTTGCTCAAAATATAGAATACATAACTGGTAAAGCTTTAAAAGCATTAAATGTTTTACTTATAAATTGTTTTAAGTTTAAATTACCAGTTAGTGTGATGTGTCAACTATTTGACGCCTTTGTTAGTCCTATACTTAATTATTCATGCGAAGTCTTTTGCCATAGCAAATCCAGGGAATTAGAAAGAATCCATTTAAAGTTTTGTAAGCGAATCCTCAATGTCAGAACAAGTACAAGTTCAATGGCGATTTATGGTGAATTAGGCCGTTATCCCTTGTATATAAATAGAAATTTCAGAATTATTAAGTATTGGTTTAAAATCTTAAAGACCGAAAATGTTATCTTGAAAGGTGCATATCTTCAAAGTCTTAATTTTTTTTTAAAGCAGGGGCAAAAAATTGGGTTTCCGAAGTGAAAAAGATTTTAGACAATTTTGGATTCTCACAAGTATTTGAAAATCCTCAATTGCACGACGAAACTACTTTTTTGGCATTTTTAAAAGAAAGAATGACGGATTGTTTTAAAGAGGAATGGTACGAAAAGATAAACAGTAGTAGTGTATTGGAATTGTATAGACATATCAAACATAATTTTGAAGTAGAAAAGTATCTAGATCTTTTACATCCTACAGTTCGCTCTTTTATTAGTAAAATTAGACTTTCTTCACATTCACTTAGTATTCAAGCAGGTCGTTTTTCAACAAATAGACTTCCTCGAAATGAAAGAGTTTGCATGCTTTGTAATAAAACTGATGTCGAAGATGAATTTCACTTTATGAGATGTCCTCGTTATGCTAACGTAAGACGAAGATATATATTGATATAAAGTTTTACAGAAAGCCAAATATGTTCAAATTAATATCACTCCTTACATGTACGGATAAAGACTCCTTAGTTAACTTATCTATGTATATCAAACTAGCACTAAATGAACGTTTCAACGCATTATATTCGTAAAATCTCATTTCGGAAACTATCTCTTTCCCAAACT
Organism: Fragum fragum; assembly: GCA_946902895.1. NCBI lineage: Eukaryota > Metazoa > Mollusca > Bivalvia > Cardiida > Cardiidae > Fragum > Fragum fragum. The sequence continues at coordinate 14,784,157 of OX336375.1, read as the reverse complement.
GGCTCTGGCACAAGCATTTTGAGCTACGATTAAGCCGCTTTTCGTCGTTAGGAAAAGGGGTAAATTCCGTTTTGCAGCATATGATGTGTTTGAACGTTTCTGTTTTAGTGAAAAAAAAGCCATTTTCTGGCAAGGTGAGTGTGGTTCTGTAGGTGTGTGTATGTGTGTATGAGAGAGAAGAGCGACCTTGACCTATACAATGTAATGTGTTATGTATTCATTGACTATGTACTTTGTACTTGTCAGAATAAAATGTATGTTCTGTTCTGTTCTGTTCTTTAACTTAGAGAAGGCCTCACACAATTTTGTCTGTTAATTAAAGCTATCAAAGCTGACGCTTTGCTAGCTAAAAAATTGAACTTTCATTCAGGCAGAACTTTGAAGCTTTCTCTCAAACTTATCAGATAATTTCTTTACTTCTGTGCTAGACTGATCGTAAGGTGAAGGTCTACCATATTTCGGCAAATAATTCTGATTTGTCGAAAAACATGACTTTTCTTGGCGAAGCTTATTTCAATATATAGTGCTAAGTTCTATACTCTTCTTCCCACGAACCGCTTATATGTTCTGTTTTTGTTATTCATATGCAGGAATGTTCCTCGTTAGAAGTTCTACTGAATAGATTGAAATAATTTGATGGAAAAGGCACTTTTTCCTGGCAGGGCTCATTTTCATTGTATAGTGAATTGTTAAATGTTAAAATTCCTTTCTCTTTAAAATTGCATAATACCTTTCATAGTTCAAAAATGTTTCTTGGATAAAGGACTACCCATTTTTTAAAATAAGTTTGTTCTGTAAGACACTCGGTTTTCTCTTACGTTCAATACATGATGTACTAGAATATGTTTTAAAATATTCTTCAAAACTGTGTATTTTTTTTTCCGTGTTATTTATTCGGAATATTCCCAGATAAGATATAAATTGATTGATTGAATGGAGTTTAACGCCGCTTTTAACAGTATTTCAGTCATATCGCGGCGGCTGGAGCACCTAACAATGGATTCCTGGTATTTCTCACACCAGTACTACCACTACATCCTTTCCTAGCCTCCAGCTGCTATCCCACTTAGGTTTACGATTATCCACCCATTGGTGAGAGACAATTGTCGGAAAGAATATTTGCCGCCGCCGGGGATCGAACCCATGACACCCATGATTGAAGATTAGGAGTCTGGCGCGCTACCGACTGCGCTATGGCGGCGGCAGATAAGATATAGAGGATAATCGTTTGTTTCAGTGTAAGATCGATTAATATTTCATTGAGTGAACAGCAAAAGCTATATTTTGAAAATATAGCTTTTGTTGTTCACGAAATGAAATATAAATCCATCTTACTCGAAAAACAAACGATTGTTCTATTTCTTTAATACAAAAATTAGACAAAATGCGAAAATTATATGACAAATTTTCTTAAAGCGCGTCAATTTGCACGTGACTGCTCTGCAACGCTTATGATGACGTCACTTATTTGGCTCTGCTGAGATAACGTCATATAGGGTGAAATGATCGAAAGCCGGCATAAGTTTTTGATAATTTCACTGGATAGGCACGGAGTTTATCAGATGATAATCTACCGTTATTTCTCGATAATCCACCTGAAATCTATTGAATTCCTTTAAAAATACACAATGGTACTTTTATTGGCAGATGTTAATTCTTATTGTTGTTGTTTTATCGGTTTCTTAACTCATTTCCTGAAACAAAATTTTAGACAGGTCCAAATTGAAAAATGATACAGAAAACACATTTTTAATTGATGAAATTTTGGATTTATTTTGCTTTTGGGAAGAAAACATTTTGGAGAATGAAGAAATTACTTGTATTTTTCTTCATTTTCATAATGTTTTCTAAAGATTTTGGACTTCCAAAAACGCTATTGTGTGGTAATGGGTTAAAAAAAAACTCTCATTTATTCAACAAGCGTCATCTCGAAAATGCATCATTGAATTTTATTTTATACATTTTTATGTCTTCATCATCAATAACACTCTTTAACCCTTTCCTGTTCAACCCCTGGTTTTTTACGTCGCTGTGATTTTATACTTGAGAAAACATTGTGGATAAAGAAGAAATTGCTTGTAACAAGCAATTTCTTCTTTTCCCACAATATTTTCTAACCTGTAGGTAGGTTACTGTTCAAATTGCACCAAATTTTAATTGACATCTTCAACTTCTTTCAAATTGGACAAGTCTTAAATTATGAGAAACGGGAAAGGGTTAAGCCAGTGGAGCCATACAGGGCCTCTTGGGCCTGTTGTTCTATAACGTAAATGCCTTGATAATTAATACCTATTGAATCTATGGATTGCAGCTATAAAAAAAAACAAAAAAAAATAAACAAACAAAAATATTCGAGTGGCCAGTCGAATCACTCACCGGCAAGTGACCAATCACTGATCCCAACCCACTAACTATGTTGGCCCCGCCCATTGACTCCGACAGGAAGTTTTGATTCGATATTGAAAGGCATGATTTTGCATAGCTTATGGTCACTAGCGTGTAATATAAGATATAATGGTCGGTTGGCGTCTTAAACGTCGTTACTTCAGCTTGAATAAGCTGTACTTACGACGTTTATGTCGCGAAACCAGCAAGAAAGCTTAACAAGTATGGCATCAATTTTGAAGATCAAAACTTGTTTCTGGTCTAAATTAATGATTCGATTGTTCTACTGATAATTTGATCGATTTTAAACCTCGACATTTTTTTTTTCTTTTTCTTTTTGTTCTTTTTTTTTTTTTTTTTCAAACATAAACGGTGAGACTTGGGCTTGAATAAGCTGCAGTTAAGACGTTAGGGTAGCACATTAACGATTTGTCATTTGTTTTATGCCCCAAAGCATATGTTATACAAGAATGGTGTCGTTTTTTACACTGGTCGATTAGACTACTTTGACGGAGGTCAATAGTGGTTACCAGCGATCGGTGAATTGCATGCTGTCGAGAGTTTATTTACATTTACTTATATTTATCCCATTCTAATACAATTCCGCTTTTTACGACCATCAAAAAATATCTTTGGAAAACAATGTTGAAAATGAAGAAATTGCTTGTAGCAAGTAATTTCTTAATTTTCCACATTGTTTTCAAAAGATATGTTATCCTCAACGGTTTCTATCCCAAAAGACAAAGTTTTTTTGTTTTTTTTTTTAATTTCAGCAATTAAGATTTTTTGTCTTTTAATTAGGACCAGTCTAAAGTTTTCTCATCTTGTAACGGGTAACACTTTCCTGTTCAATCCCTGGTCTTTACGTCCCTATGAATTGATGAATGAGGAAATATTGTAGAAAAGAAGGAAATTGCTTGTTACAAACGATTTCTTCTTTTTCCACAATACTTTCTACCCTATTGAATGGTTATTTTTCAAATTAAATCCTCTCTAAATTTTCATCTGCATACCTTTGAATTTGGACATGTCTAGAATTTTTGAAACAGGGAAGGCAAGACAAGCATTTGCACAAAAGCCGCTTTTCGTAAGTCATGTCGAGTATGGTCTAAAAAGATGTAAATTCAGCAGAGTTGTATTCGAAAAAAAACACGACACCCCTGCCATATTTATATTCACATCATAGATTTTCGTACTCGACATAGTGTTGTCTTTTCATCTTTCCGTCCGTCTGGAGCAATAGCTGCCCCATTGGAAAATGTTGCTTAACACTTTCATGTTTATTTTTTCGTTTTTACGTCCCTGTCATTTTATAATTTGTAGAACATTGTCGAAAAAGAAGTAATTGCTTGTGACACGATGTTTTCTATCCTACTGAATTTATTCATTTCAAATTAAACTCACTTTAAATTTTCGTCTGCAAATCCTTTGAATTTAGGCAGGCCTAAAATTTTGCAAAAAAGGATTGTTTGTTTGAATGGGTTTTACGCCGCTTTCAACAATCTTTCAGTTATATCGCGGCGGCTGGAGCACCTAACAATGGATTCCTGGTATTTCTCACACCAGTACTACCATTACATCCTTTCCTAGCCTCCAGCTGCTATCCCACATAGGTCTACGATTATCGACCCATTGGTGAGAGACAAATAGTCGGAAAGGATGAGTGCCGCCGTCGGGGATTGCAAAAAAGGAAAGGGTTTAACTAAATACATGATTCTCTATGACTGTCCGCAAATATGATGTTCTTCTTCTCTAATTCCATAATTTACTAATCAAAATATCAATCGAAAATTCAACTGATTAATCAAATTATTTATTAAGACCAAACGTGGACCTTGAACTGTGGCATTTATAATTATCGGTTTTTTTTGGTTTGGTGATTTTAACTTCGTAGCTACAGCTTACTCAAGCTATAGTTACGACGATTATGTCGCCAACCAACCGTTTTTTTTTTTGTTGTTGTTGTTGTTGTTGGGGTTTTTTTTTTGTATTTTTGTGTTAAATATTAATAACCATAAAGAATTCACAACTTTTAACCATTGTCATACCGAATAAATTCCTCTTTGTAATTACATTAAAATTAAAGTGCTGACAGTACTGGATGCAAATATATTGGGTTAATAATTCCTTTGAAAATGTATCTTCTAACCAATACTGGTTTAAAAGGGATTAGTCTGATCTTTCTCTGTACCTACTTGCAAAACAGGAATAATCCGGATTCAGTTTGATAAGGGTTAATATCTAGTCGAACTTCTTGAATCGACCAGTATGCTAGCGATTCGTAAACTATTATTCATAATGCATTTCTCTTAAAAAAATGATCATCCTTAGTTTTACCCCTTGTCATGCTGAACCCGGAATATTTCTGCTTGGGCAAAAGGTATAGATAAAGATTAGCCTGTACACATGTGCAATCTGATCTTAGTCTACACCATCTGCTTGTCCCTTTCTAGTCAGGATATTTTGTGAAATCAGTTTTCAAAGGAAGTTTTGATCTTCAACTAGTGCTCCAAGAGGTTTTGGTGCTATAATATTATTTCTATTCTAAACAGAATTATAATCAGAATGGCAAGGGTCAAGACTGCGATTACTTCTTCTCTGAGATTTAAATGTCAAAATATTTGCAGTCTATTTGGAAAAAAAAGATATTCATTTTGAAATATTTTTTGTGACAATTTGACAAATAAAAACAATCGGAAAATAGATGTACAAGTTGTAGCGAGTAATCAAAGGTCAAATTTTATCTATACCAGTGTAGACAAAAATTGACCTTTGATCACTCACTTTAAATGAGCGGGAGGCCGTTTCTAAGTTGGAAGAACTTGCGACCAGACCCTTTTACCTGAGGGAAAGTTATATACATATTGTACTATATTTGTATTCAAATGCTAAATGATAGCAATAAAATATATTGAAACTTAACTCATCTATGGTTCCTAAAATAATGTAGGGGCGATAATTCGAATAACATGACACGGTAGACAGTTTAGTATTTTAGGTTATATACCTTGATTTAGCTGTCGTACCGTGTGTGGAGAAAGGACAAACTAGCTAAGCCCACAAGCTTTAACCCATTCCCACACAATGCCGATGTTAAACGCCTGTGAGGAAAAAGAATTCGAGAAAACATTGTGCAAATAAAGTAATTGCTTGCAACAAGCAATTTATTCATTTCCCACCTTGGGTTTTTTTGGGTTTTTTTTTTTTTGTTTGTTTTTTTGTTTTGTTTTTTGTTGTTTTGTTTGTTTTTTTCCAGAATGTTGAAAAAATCTACCTCTCTCCAGAATGTAGAAAAATCTACTATTTCATAAACGTCTGCATTCCTTTAATTTGGACAAGTCTACAATTTTCTACAATTTTCTCGTGTGGAAACGGGTAAATTCATTAGAACGGACCAGCGTAGTCAACTATGGTTTCTAAGCGACAAACCATCGTTTTAACCCATAACCAGACGACAAAATTTTAGACCGGTCTAAATCGGAAGGAGTTGAGGACGAAATTTCAAGTTGATGAAACTTTAAGAATCTGTGGCTTATGGGACAGAAAATACTGTGGAAATGAAGAAATTGCTTGTTTCAAGGAATTTCTTTATTTTCCACTATATTTTTAAAAGGGCGTTGGACTCCTGATTATTGCGCCTCGGATTCGATTCCCGGCTGCGGCACATATCCTTTCCGACATTTTTCTTCAACCAATGGGTGGATAATCCTAAACTTGAGTAAAATAAGCAGTCAGAGGCTCAAAAAGGATGTAATGTTAGTACTGGCGCGAGAAATAACAGGAATCCGTGGTTAGGTGCTCCAGCGATATGGCTGAAATAATGTTAAAAGAGACACTAAACCCCATTCAAACAAACACAATTACTAGGCAGCCGTTATGGAAGACCATAACAAAGGCGCGTTATGGATAACCGAATGAAAGACCCAAGATTGTTTAACCCATTCCCATACAACTCCTCCTTTTTACGCCCCTCAAGAAAAAAAAGCTTTCGAAAACATTTTTAAAAAATGAAGAAATTGGATGTATCAAGCAATTTATTTTATTATTCACATTGTTTTCTATCCCAAAAGACAAAAAAAGTTTAAAATTCCACCAGCTTCAAATTGTCGTCTTCAGCTTCTTTCAATTTGGACCAGTCTAATATTTGGTTGTGTTCGAAAGGGATAAGACTTACAATGTATGCCTTTTTCCGAGACTGTCCCAAATGGACCATTTTAGATAATCGGGCATAATGATCCGTTTGATAAATAAATCTGAAATCATGAATTCGGGTTTCCAGACAAAGTTTCTAATCGTGATTCGATATTTGATCTTAACTTGATGTTTTCTTTAAATTCAATATCTTGTCAGCCCGTTCTAAATTTCCTCTCCAATATTTCTAGTTAAGGAATCAAAATATGTTTAAGTATGACATGCTAAATATATGTTTATAAGCCTTAAACCATTCCAACACAATCCTTCCTTTTCATGCCACCCAAGGATAAGGCTTTGAAAAAGCCTGTTAAAAATGAAGAAATTGTTTGTATCAAATAATTTATTCATTATCCGCAGTGTTTTTTATCCAAGAAAACAGAACAAACAAAAAAATAAATAAATGAAATTCCATCAACCTGAAATTGCCGTCATCAATTTCTTTTATTTTAGACCAGTCTGAAATTTCACTGTGTGGGAATGGGTTAAAGTCGACCAGCCGATCCTCTAAATACAAATCGGATAATTAGCTAAACTGACAATACGGCGAGCTTTACAATATCTCTCATCACCTGGATTTATCCTTTGAAATTCCAGGAGCTAATTAAAGGGATTGATGAATCCTTTGACTAGCCTGTAATAACCATGGTAACAAGAAAAGTGCTATGACAGACAGTCTCTCGTTAACTCTATAGCCCTATAGGGTACTTCAAAGATTAGTGACAAAGTTTCCTTTCGCATACTTTTCTATAAACTCGCGTATCGCGGCTGTCAATCAAGGAAACAATCCGATTGTTCAGCGCGAAACAGTTGTAACTGCCTATAAGCATTTAGGCAGTTACAACTGTTTCGCGCTGAACCATCGAATCGATCGATTAAATCATTCATTTATACTGGACATGTACTTTGAACTCCGTTTTTATGTGAATACGTTTCGTTAATCCGTTTCTTTACGACTAATACGTAGTTACTACAGCTTATTCAATTTGATTTGAATGGTCGATTGCTTCCTTGAGTGTATGCCTACCTGGCTAGAGGAGGGTTCAAACTGTTACAAGAAATTTCTTCTTTTTCTACAATATTTTCTGAATGGTAATTTTTCAAATAGTTTTCACTTTGAATTTTTGTCTGCAAAACCTTTGAATTAGGACAGATCTAAAATTTTGAAAACCTGGAAGGGTTAACCCATTACCACACGTCAAAGTTTTAGAACTGATCCGTTTTTCACAATGTTATTCCAAATTGTTTTATAGACAAAAAGCGTCATTGTGTGAGAATTGGTTAAATACACGCTGATCAAGTATTTTTAACGCTTCTCGAGATAATGGAAAAACAGGATATTCAATGAAAGCACAAATTTCATTAGATCCATCGATAGAACGATAGGAAGATATAGATAGATAGACATATGGATAGATAGATAGACATATGGATAGATAGATAGATAAATAGATAGATAGATAGATAGATAGATAGATAGATAGATAGATAGATAGATAGATAGATAGATAGATAGATAGATAGATAGATAGATAGATAGATAGATAGATAGATAGATAGATAGATAGATAGATAGATAGATAGATAGATAGATAGATAGATAGATAGATAGATAGATAGATAGATAGATAGATAGATAGATAGATAGATAGATAGATAGATAGATAGATAGATAGATAGATAGATCAATTGATTGATTGATTGGTTGATTGGTTGATTGATTGATTGATTGATTTATTGAATTATCGATTTAATGTGCTTTGATGCCACTTTTACTTTATTTCGGTCGTATCGTGGCGACTTGAGCAACTTGCCATGGATTCCAAGTATTTTTACACCAGTACTACCATTTCATCAATTTCCGAGCATCAAGCTGCTCATCCTACTAAGGTGTACGATTAAAGTAGGAAAGGATCATCGCCGCTGCCGGGGATCGAGCCCTGAGCCTCACGTTTACGCACTACAACTACGCTATGATCGAGGCGAAAACGCATTTGATACAGAGATCAGATCAAGGTGGTGTGAATGATAAATGTATTTTAAAAGACTTATATAAAGGTAGAATGGCCACTCTCGATTTAGAAAATAAGCTCGAAACCAAGTTTCTACAATGGCCGGTCTACTCAATACGCGCACTTTGACCAGAATTGATACTTTTCGATCTTTCAGAAACGTTAGTTGACCAGTAGCGACTGTCCATCGAAAAATCAATCGACGACAAAAATCATTCATTCAGATCGGAAGCGAACTTTGAACTCCAACATTGGTCGGCCTTTTTGTAAAGAAATGAAGAGAATATTTTTTTTTTTTTGTTTTCACGGAGGTATGAACCAAAATCCTTCGCGTATTCATACAGTGTGATTAGTTTTTTTCTGTTCATACCTCCATGAAGCCTTTTAGTTGATTTGGTGACTTAAACGTAATTACAACAGTTTAATTAAGATGTAGTTACGACGTTTATGTTGCCAACCAACCATTTACTTTTTTATTACATTTCCCTGTCATATATTTTGCAAAATAACGCCGTTCGATATCGAAGTGGAGCTTCTTCTCGGAGTCAGCGGGTTTGGCCAGCGAGGTAAGTGGGCGGGGCCAGCGAGCCGTCGAGTTCAATTATATTTGTTTAACCCATTCCAACACAGTGGAATTTTAGACCGGTCCAAATTGAAAGGAGCTGCAGACGTCAATTACAAGTTAATGGAATTTTGAATTTTTTCGTCTTTTTGGATAGAAAACATTGTGGATATTGAAGAAATTGCTTGATACAAGCAATTTCTTCATTTTCCAAAATGTTTTCTAAAGCTTTTTTCTCGAGGGGCGTAAAAAGGAGGGATTGAGTTGGAATGGGTTAATCGGATTTCCGACCGGAGACTTTCGCAAGACTGATCAGATTGATCAAAGAGAAAGTACTTACTGTAATTACAATGCAGACCGATAGTTCTGCAAGGATAAAAGACTAATGAAAGATCCGCTTGGTGTTTTGTTGTTGTTGTTGTTGTTGTTGTTTTGTTTGTTTAGTTGTTTGTTCAGAATGTTCCGAAGATATAGAACCATCACTCAAGGGCTTTTTTTAGCATATACGAACAAAATTAGTTTAATAATTTTCCATTAGTGGCTGTCCATCAAAATAGATTGACCAATCAAATCATTCATTTAAAGTGGAAGTGAACATTGAACTCGAACATTTGCCGTCATTAATGGAAAATATTTTGTTTGTTTGGCGACTTAAACGTAGTAACTTCGGCTTATCAAAACCAACGATTTTAATTTTTTAATGTTACTGGCCATAAATTTTGCAAATAAAGTCGTTAAGTGGAACTTCCTGTTGGAATCATTGGGTGCTGCCAGCGGAATATGTTTGCGAGGCCAGCGATGCGTCAGTAGGGTCAGTCTCAGCATTTCTTCACGGAGTTGGTTGCTCCATGCAGATAAAGGCTGTTTTGAAATCATGACATTTATACTTTTACATCGTTTTTAACCTTGTTTCTTTTGGGATATTTTTCCCTCCAGCCATTTTTAAATGTCGAACAAAATCTGAATCTTGAACATATCAAAACTCGTTGATGCAGGTGTTGTTTTCCGAATATTGACAAGTTAGCCCGGTCGGCAACAAGCTATGCTGATAATCCACATTCTTGATTCGATACCCGATACGACCAACATTCTTCCTCGATTTTGAAAATAGTCAAAAGTATATAATCCTCGATTTTGAAAATAGTCAAAAGTATATAATTATTCATCCATACATTGTACCAATGATAAATCAACACTCATGGTTTAGGTCTTAGTCCAAAAATTATTTAAAAGGGAAATGAATAAACAATTTAATCAATTACCAGGCGACAAAAAAATTAGACTGGTCCGAATTGAAAGGCGTTGCAGACGACAATCAGACGACAACTTTCAGAAATATTAGATAATTTCGTTTTTCTTGATAAAAATACATTGAGGAAATCAATAGCTTGTGACTAGCAATTCCTTCATTAACCACAATGTGTTCTGCCTTAAAGGCTTAAAAGAAGTAAATGATCAACTACAGCTGTTGTCTTAAACATTTTTGAATTCAGACCAGTCAAAAATTTGGTAATTTAGTAATAGGTTAATCATGGTGTAGTTTACTTGTTCATATTGGCTGATCCAAACCCGTTTTAAACGTGTCGCCGGATTAGAATAAACCACATTTCCACTGGCCAACCTTTTTCGTTTGTTTTTAATGATTTTTTTCAAATCGGCGAACATTCAATTTAATTTAATAGCCATTATGGAACAACTAATCTGTCTTGAACTAAACGTCTGAAATAAAAGCACCAATTCCAATTTATACCATGAGCATAACACTTAAATCTTCACATTGAAATGTATTTTTTCCTTCATAAGTTAAAAGTTTCATATTTGAGTAAAGGATATCTATCTCGACAAATGTTGGGGTTCCATTCTGAAATTCATTGAAACAAAGGTGTCACGTGATGAAAACAGAGAACGAATCAAAATTCTCCCAACGTACCATGGGATCAGGTACTACTTATTTTCTACAACCAAAATACTAATGAACAGGGACTTGACGATAATTATCAAGCCTGTTTTGTGAAACCAGATATCACAGATATATAGTTAGCCAATCTTTAAAATCAACCAATATACCTTGATCTCTCAAATCTGTTACGTAGAGTTATCTAATGGTCCTTCCTTATGAAATTTATCCTTAAAGATTTTACTGTCGGATTCAAATTAGCACTAAATTATTGGTTTGGAGATCATAGAAGGAAATCTTTTCTATTACAGTATGTGTGAATGGGTTAAGTAGTCGTTTTTTCCATAGAATATGAAACAGGTGAGCAATATAGGACCACTATGATCCTGATGACAGCTGCTTATGCTGTTTTTGGTATTTTATATTATTTTGATAAGTTATCTACGTGCATTTTAATCAGTATCTGATATACATGTATATTTAAAGCTGTTTAATAATGTGTACCAAATAAGCAATATAAAAAACACTCTTATTTGTCTTTTGTTACTTGTTTCTCTACTTGACAAGTTTTGTAATTGTTGGTATTTTGCAAAAACCTTAGTAAAAAGTTTTAAAAAATCAAAGTACTGAAAAGTACTGTAAGCTAGCACAGAATGATTCTTGTTCAGTAATCATTTTTATAAAACTTTATCAAAATAAAGAAACAAGGTTAAAGTAACCAAGGAGTTAACCCATTCCCACACAATTCCTCCTTTTTACGCCCCTTATGGAAAAAGTTGTGGAAAACAATGTGGAAAATGAAGAAATAGCTTATAACAAACACTTTGTTCATTTTCCACATAGTCTTCTACATAGAGAGATAATTATATTAGAATTTTCAACAATTTGACATTGTCGCCTGCAACATCTTTTAAAACTCTGATCAGACTCATTTTGAGTCTTTGCTAGCTAAAAATATTTAAAATGTAGAACTCCTCTCAATAATTCAGCAACGAACGGTTACAGCTCCTACAACACTTGATTAGAAAAGACGTTCCTGTGCCATGTTTGGTGTATAAAACGACCAAAATGTAAGTAATTTTACTTTATTTTACGTCGCCTCAGTACAATCAGTGCTTTGAGAAAAGTTACATATTATAGAAGAATTTATCAGTGCGGAACAGGACATCCTGACATTATGAACTGAGCAAATTCAAGCTGACAAATATTGGTAATTTCGAATTTGTGAATGTGCCATTCTAAACAAAATAGAAAGTTTTATTTTATCAAAGATTAAAGATCAGCGAGTTTTCAAAAACATTCGTAAATGCAAGTACTACTGTGGAATCCCCTCAGTTAAACCCATAATACTTGCAATGCAACCATAGTAATAGCAATGTTATTCTAATAATAGCAATTTATTGCTTAAATTGCAAATGTCTTTATGTACAAACATGAATATTAAGGAGCAAATACGTCCTTTAATAGCAACATTTTGTTAATTTCAACAAAGTAGTTGACAATTCGGAGTTGCAATTAACACGATTCCATTGTATTAACAGTCGTCCTAGAATTGACAGTAACCTAGCGGCGTGGAAGTTATCGTACTCTAAGGATGTCACTGACGCACTCTTGTATTCTTGTTGTCGTTCAGTTGGAATCTTATGTTGTCGTCAACCAAAATCTTAAGTTGCCGCCTTGTTTGTACTTTGTCACACTCTAGCGAACTCACCGGTGTCTTCTCGATTTCTCGCTGTCGTGCTCTAATATCTCACTGTCATACTCTTGTGTTCTTGTCAACGTTTGTTCGCAATCTCTCACTGTAGTCTCATGTTCGCGTTGTCGTATTTTAGCGAGTTACTGCCCTGCTCTCGTGTTTCTGTTGTATTATTATTGTTTCAGATCTCACCGGCACACTTTATAGTCCTAGCCGCCTTACTCTCGCCATCTGAACGGCATACTTTCTTGTTCTCGCTGATGTGTTCCTGCGATCTCACCGCCGAAGACTTATATCCTTCCTGTGGTACTCTTACTATCGTTCAGTAACTCCTATTCTCAATTCACCGTCTTCATTTTAGTCTCATTTTCAGAATTTTAAACGATGCTAATTGGTTTAAGAGGTGAATGCATCATATACCGTAATTTTTTTTGTATTTTCTTTTTCGCTTCTATTTACGGACATTCAGAAGCCGATCGATTTGTCAATGGGCTAACAATAAATTGGTAGAGGAGCTTTTTTGGCGATCTCGCGATCGAACTATACGTAACTCATGTTTTTGTAAAAATACTTAAAAATCCAATTTCACAAAACATTTGCGTAAAAGGTAGCTCTTAATCTAACACTTACAACTGAAAACGTAAGAAATTAAAAAAAAAATACTTAAAGATTTTAGAACACGAAGACAAATCGTGAGAGTACGATGACTTAGTTGCGAGTACATGATGAAAAATCGTGAGAGTACGATGACTAGATTGCGAGTACATGATGCAAAATCGTTAGAGAACGATGACTTGCTTGGGAGTACGTGATGCCAAATCTTGAGGGTACGGTGACTAGATTGCGAGAACAGGATGGCAAATCGTGATAGTACGATGACTTCATTGCGAGATCAGGATGAAAAAAAATCGTGAGAGTACGATGACTAAATTGCGATTACATGATGCCAAATCGTGAGAGTACGATTACTACATTGCGAGATCGGCATGACAAATCATAAGAGTACGATGAATAAATTGCGAGTTCGCGATGGCAAACCGCATGAGTACGATTACTAGATTGTGAGTACACGAAGACAAATCGTGAGAGTACGATGATTAGACTATGAGTACATTATGACAAATCGTGAGAGTACGATGACTAGATTGCGAGTACACGATGACAAGATAGTGAGAGCATAACGACTAGATTGCGAGTACTGGATGACAAATCGTTAGAGTACGATGACAAGATTGCGAGTACAAGATGACAAATCGTAAGAGTAAGATGACTAGATTGCGAGTACATGATGACAAATCGTGAGAGTACGATGACTAGATTGCGAGTACATGATGACAAGATAGTGAGAGCATAACGACTAGATTGCGAGTACTGGATGACAAATCGTTAGAGTACGATGACAAGATTGCGAGTACAGGATGACAAATCGTAAGAGTAAGATGACTAGATTGCGAGTACATGATGACAAATCGTGAGAGTACGATGACTAGATTGCGAGTACATGATGCAAAATAAAACAAAATAGTAATGATAAAATGAAATAGCAATTTAAAAAAGCGTCTACCATTGGAATATATTTTAATTAAGATATGATTAACTTTTTCTCATGAGAAATTCTTTCCTAAATTAGAAATTAGATCTCTTGTTTCTAATCGATACAGAATGGTCGATCTTAACCGTCTTTCAAATTTATACTTTACTATTTTATTTAGCACACTGGGAATAAGCCTTCATATTTTGTTATGAGAAATTGATTTATTCCTCGTCGTGTTACCATAGTAACCAAACATTGAGTTAGAAAATATGAGCCATGTTAAAGCCTCAATGCCAATAGACGGATTAAGCCTAGATTAAAATCAGGTAAGGCCACTCTTCTGCTATTGAATTAACCAATTACTAAACGACAAGGATTTAGACAGGTCAGAGAGTAAAGGGGTTGCCGACGACATTTCAAAGAATGTACAAAATGAAAAATAAATTTAATTCATACTAGATAAAAAATTGTGAGAAAAGGAGCAATTGTCTGTTACAATCAATTTCTCCTCAAAGGTGGTATTGTGTGGCATCGTGTTAATTGCTTATTTACAATCAGTATAACTCGTGACACACCGAAAAATTCTCCAGAAAATAGTCTACCCTTTTTCCTTTGATCACTGGTTTCCAAAACCTTGAGATGGTTGTCTTTTGAAAACAGTATTGTACAAGACGAAATTTCTTAACAGAAGTATTTTTTTTCAAAACACAAGCATTTTTTTCTTTTCTATGTATATACTTATTTTTCCATTTATAATGACTTTTATTGGTCGTCTACACCTCTTTGGTTTTTGAAACTGTATATTATATAAAAAATCCTTCTTTTTTTTTAATTGTGTGTGTGTTTTGTTGGTTTTCTTTTTTTTTTGGGGGGGGGGGGGTATGTCGTTGTTTAATTCATCTTGTTCCTACAAAATAATAATTTGTTTTCTGTAATTCTATCATAGGCATGTAATGTATTTGTGTGCGATTCTGTACAAAGTAAAAATCGGTTTCAATCTTCATATAAATGTCAGAAAACAAAAGGTTATCTCATAGGAGCAAGATGAATAGAAAAAATGCACATCTACCGTAGATAAAGTACACAATATAAAATACTCGCTGAAAAAATCGAACACATCATAGAAAATACATTTGATCGAATTAAACCTCAAAGAAAATTGAAATTTCCATAGAGTTTTCAGAAGATTTTTAAATTGTAAATTTTTAAGTTAAATTCAAATTTACAGATCTCTTAATAGTAAATAGTCTTCTTTAAACCCATTCCCACATAATGATACTGTTTAACGAACCTTAACCCTTTCCTGTACAATCCCTTGTTTTCACGTCCCTACGAATTTAAACTTGAGAAAACATTGTGGGAAAAGAAGAAATTGCTTGTCACAAGCAATTTCTTCTTTTCTCACAATATTTTCTTACCAGTAGGTTCGTTACTTTAGAAATTACACTGAATTTTGATTGTTGTCTGCAACTTCTTTCAAATTGGACTAGTCTAAAATTTTGAAAAACGGGAAAGGGTTAATTAAAAAGGCACCGGAAAACATTGTGGATAATGAAAAAATGCTAGTTACAAGCAATTTCCTCATTATCTACAATGTTTTCTTTCCCAAAAGATAAAGACATTTTAACATTTCATCAACTAAAAATTTTCGTCTGCATCTTCTTTCAATTTGGACCAGTTTTAAGTTTTTGTTAAGTGGGAACGGGTTAATTCTGTGCGCAATCGAGTCTTATATATTCTGCAATTAAGTGAGAAAATTAAAACACAAATCGTTACCATAGTTATTGGCTTGCTTACCTAATTAAAACACGTTTAATTATGTCATATCAAGAAATATCAAAATGCCGAATGACATTTAGAAAAAGGAAGAAATAAAAAGAATTGAAAATGTGATAGTTGAGAAAGACGCTAAATAGGAAATTGTAGGCCTGGATGAGAGCAACTAAAAACAAACATTGTGAAAAATGGACCATCAATATAAGAACTAAGTGAACTTTAACCCATTCCCACTCAATCCCTCCTTTTTACGCCCCTCAACGAAAAGGCTTTGGAAAACATTGTGGAAAATTTCTTCATTATCCACAATGTTTTCTATCCAAAAAGACGAAAAAATTTTAAATTCAATCAACTTGAAATTGTCGTCTGCAGCTCCTTTCAATTTGGACCGGTCTAAAATTCCACTGTGTCGAATGGGTTAATAATTGACCAACCGCTGGCCCCGCCCACTTACTTCTGACCAACGGACTCCAATTGTCCCGCTTCGAATTTAAATGGGGTTATTTTTCAAAATATATGGACAGTAGCATTCAACGAGAAGAATAGTTGTTTGGCGACTTAAACGTCGCAAGTACAGCTTGAATAAGTTATAGTTACGGCGTTAAATTTGCCAAACCGAAACAAAGGTTAGCAAAAATGGCGGCCAATGTCGGAGTTCAAAACTCATTGCTCGTCTAAATGCATGCTTTTAACGGTCGACTGGTAATTTGATTGACAGCCGCGATTGGTCAATTGGAAACAATTTTCCTTAAATCATGACACATATTTGGAGGATCTTCAAAGGAAGCATTGAATTGAAATGGTAAAGAAAATTCTCCTTTTTGTGTGGTTTTAACCTATGTCTAAGGGCAGATAATAGCTGCATTGTAAAACCGAACCACTGTCTGTGAACTATTTTGACCTGCTATAGATAACATGAATTGGAATAATGATGACGTTTCTGCATAACCAGTTTAGTCTAACAAAACGAAGGGGACACGCTCCATCCTTAAACTCTGGCACGAAAACTCGCACAGAGAACGAAACATATAATTTTAGATATACTATACACTACAATTTAGGAAATGAATGAACTTTGGATGCAATTTATACAGAAGACCTGTCGAAGGTGCATTTTATATCTCATATCGAAACATATACTTTAATTGGAAATTTAGTAATCTATTAGGTAAGTTAACCCTTGACATGCTGAACCCGGAATATTCCGGGTTTGGCAGGAGGTGTAGACTAAGATCAGTCTGCACATAAGTGCAGTCTGATCTTAGTCTACACCTCCTGCTTGTCCTTTTCCTGCCAGAGTTGTTTATGAAATTGATTTCTAAAAGAAATATTGATTTTTTAACAACAAGTTCTGTCAGCACTTTCAGCCCTTTGATTTTACAGCAATTCAGTAAGGTAATTTATACAGCATGACAAGAGTTAAAAGAGCCTCATTTGCTAAAATTGACGAGGGTTTTTTTATATTTTAAACAAAATGTTTACTGTTTCAAATAGTTTGAAATACCCATACATGTATATACAGAAAAAGCCAATCTAACCGATTCGATGATAAGTTTTACAATTTTATAAAGCCAACAGGTCACGGCTATAGCGCAATGTGTACAAAATTGGACTCTTAATTATGAGGTCCAAGATTCGATCCCCGGTCGAGGCAAATTTTTAAGACATTTGAAACCCAACAAAAGAAGAGCAGCTGTAGGCTTGGGAAAGATTTAGTAGTACTGGTGTGAGGGAATTCATGATGCTCCAGCCCCCGCGATATGACTGGAATTGGATTTAAATTAGCTTTAAACCCCTTTCAGACAAAAAATACAAACGAAGTCTATAAAGAAACAAGTAACCATGTAAATTCTATGTACGTAGACGGTTACACGATGCGGCCAGTGTACCTATGCGCAAATCAATCGCGTCGTCATGGTGACGGTTTCTTTTAACGTGATTAAGGGGAAGATCAAAGGTGAAAACCAACAGGAAAGGCAATATGGCTACAGGCCAAATTAGGAATAGTCATTTTAGAACAAATAAAACAATCCATGAACAAATCAGGTTTTCTTTTTTCTTTCCCCACTAGGTTTTACTCAATATCTTTCGGTTTTTTCATCTACCGATTCAACAAAAATTAAATTATTGTGATAGTAAGCGAAAGGCGACTCCATGGGAACACCTTAATTCATCCATCATAAATGTTTAAAAAAGAGAGATAATCCAGCGGAGGTAAAATAGCATTTTAGAATAACATATGATTGGGTACAAATGACAATACTAGATTCGGGGGATCTACAAAGAGTAACAAAAAATGACCCTGGTCTGCCTGTGCGGTAGAAATGATTTAGAACTGGTATTTAATATACAATGACACGAGGGCTTTTATATGAGTGACTTATCACCACTATAAACCCTTTCCAAACAAAATAAAATTTAAGACTGGTCCAAATCAAAAGAATTTACTGACGACAATTCAAAGTAGGTGAAATTTTAAACACTTTGTCTTACGGGGAATAAAATATTGTGGCTAATTCAGAAATCCTATTCTGGTGTTAAAAGCACTACCAACAGGTCGGCAAATAACGCCATTGCCGCACGCATCATTTGTCTCTCTCCGGTGTAAAAATTGTAAGCGAATAGCCTTTTAAATAAGCCGAGCAGCTAATGGTTGTAAGCTGATGTTGGTGTTCTACATGTCCTGTATGAGGTAACACTCCTGTCCGATCTTTGCATTTGATGTTTGGTGTCTTTCAAATGGTTGCAAATACGACCGGCCTTCCTTTAGTGAAATATTTTATCATTTTATTTATTTTATTAAGTTTATGGCATATCGACTTTACAATATGTCTTTGGCCATTTACAAATACTACAAAGAAAATATGGCCCACAATTATTTTGTAACAAATTGTTGGCTTTCAAATTGCAGAAAGTTTAATTTGGGTATTGGCATACTTTAAAACATATTTTATCTAAGTCTTTTGCTTTGCAATACGGTTAAATGATAACTGGCCACCGGAAATGACTGATGGCTCACTTTGTTCTCCGACAAGGATGTTTGACGGAGATATCAAACGACGTCTATTTTGCAAAATATATGGTTCTAGCCCATTTCCACACAAATCTACCTTTTTTACGCTCCTCAAGAAAAAAGCTTTGGAAAACATTGTGGAAGATGAAGAAATTGCTTGAATCAAGCAATTACTACATTATCCGTGATATTTTCTATCTCAAAAGACGAAATAATTGAAAATTCTATCAACTGGAATTTGTGTTCTGTAGCTTCTTTCAATTTGGACAAGTCTAATATTTTGTTGTGTGGGATTTTGTTAAACAAAAGAAGTAAATCGTTATCGGCAATCTTTGATTTGTTTGTTTGAATGGGGTTTAATGCCGCTTTTTAGTCATATCGCGGCGGCAGGAGCACCTAATAATGGATTCCCGGTATATCTCGCACCAGTACTATTATTACAGCATTTCCTAGCATCCTATCCCACCCATTGGTGAGAGTCATTTGTCGGAAAGGATATGTGCCGCGGCCGGGGATCGAACACATGACACCCCATGATTGAAGATCGGTAGTCTGGTGCGCTACAAACTGCGCTATGACGGCGGCTGTTGACGATCTAAATGTCGAAATTGTATCTTATTTAAGCTGTAGTCAAATTTACAAATTTCATAAGATTCTTGACATAAATCTTGGAGGCCAAACTTTACTTCTCTCAATGAACGATTGTATTAGTCAATATATGTTTGATTCGAAAATGTTAATATTAATTTACGACAAGGCAGTATAAGCATAAAGCCGGGTAGTGTATACGAGGTGCTTATACTGCCTTGCCGTACAAGCTAGCTTTTATAGCGACATAGTAGAGCGCTTGCTTCGGGGCAGAGAGGACCTTGGAGTCGAACGGAGTCGAACATTTATTTGCAGGTTACATTAATGGCAAAATAAAGGCTGTCTTAATCCTCTTGTTTCAGTAATAAAGAGCAGCAAGGTGCCTTTCGTAAGATTTCCTGTTTTAAACTCGATACTTGTCCGTTTCTTGAACCATAAGATGACTCTAAGTACCTCTAAGTATTCCTCCCCATGCTGGGTAATTAAGCTTTATCTGTCATTTAGTACCATATAGAGGTAATTGGTGGCGATTAGGCGTATTAATAACAGACAGAAACGTTGTGCAAGTTCAAAAGTTTAATGACTTTGTTGTTTAGAATTACTGCTTTAGAAGATTTATTTGTGTATTCTTTTTTTAGACAAGGAAACGAAATCAAGAATTTGACCTGTGATTGACGGTTTTGAAAGTTTAACCTGTGCGCCAAGTAAAGACCCTGATCAGCCTGAGCATCCGTCACCATCATAGTCTTCACTCGTCGCTTTGTAAGTATCTACTGACTCAATGTTTCTTTAAACGATCTATGACGGTTTCACGGGTAGTAATTTGCGGTAACATGCAAAATCGGAAACTTCCAGATAGTTATATGACTATTGTTAATCATATGAAACAGAAAGTCCTTTTCTTTGAATGGAATAGCTTTGTCTGCGAGCTATCCATGTTACAGCTGGTGGCAGGGGTGGGATGAAGACAACTTCCAGGCCAGAATTACCAACGAATCTCCGAGGCCAAAACTTGGGACGAGTCTTATCGAAGGGGACAGTAATGTGACGGTTTCATGGGAATTAATTATAAGTGATATGTAAATTCGGAACCCTCCATAGGAACATGTAACTTTTTTGTAGTAACTATAGACAATAGTCGAGTTACTTAATGTAGAGGGTCCTTCACTACAAGTCGCGTGGGTAAACCGCATTCATAGCCCGAGTAAAGGACTGGTTATATCAGGTTAGCAATTGAAAAAAGCGAACACCGACTTGAATTTTTTCCAAGCGGCGTAAACTTTATTCAACCAAACATTATGCTCTGCAGTATGTAATATTTTAGTTTCTTGAAGGGTGGTTTCTTTCAATAATTTTATCAATATTGCAAGATATTTAACTTCCGTCTCTCTCTCTCTCTCTCTCTCTCTCTCTCTCTCTCTCTCTCTCTCTCTCTCTCTCTCTCTCTCTCTCTCTCTCTCTCTCTCTCTCTCTCTCTCTCTCTCTCTCTCTCTCTCTGTCTCTGTCTATCTCTCTCTCTCTCTCTGTCTATCTCTCTCTTTCTCCCTCTCTCCCTCTCTCTCTCTCTCTCTCTCACACACACACACATCTCTCCCTCACTTTCTCTCTCGTGCAACCTTCTCTTCTCATTCTTTTACTCATTCTTTGCCTTTCTTTTCTTTTTCCACTCTTTCTCTCCCCCCCCCCCAACCTCGCTGCGTCTTCTTTCTTCTTTTTCCACTTTTCATTTTTTCGTCTCAATCTTTTATTTTTCTAATGCGCTACATTCAAGACACAGCCCAACTGTGACGTGAACTAAATAGCAACAGAATGAAAATCAATTCATTTAAATCAATATCTCTGTCTTTGTTTTCTTTAATTCAGCCTTGTCATATTGAGCCCGGAATATTCCGGTTTTGGCAGGAGGTGTAGACTAAGATCAGACTGCACTTATGTGCAGGCTGATCTTAGTCTACATCTCCTGCTTGTACTTTTCCTATCAAGGTTGTTTATGAAGTAGATTTCTTAAAGAACAACAAGTTCTATCAGTGCTCTCAGCCCTTTGATTTGACAGCAGTTCAGTAAGGTTATTTATACAGCATGACCAAGGTTAAGAGAATATGTTATAGTCTTCTGAGTACCTCTCTTGTCAATAACGTAACCCTTGTCATGCTGAATAAATAGCTTTCTCAGAAATGTATCGAAATCACAGGACTGAAAGCACTTTATGACTGAATTGCGGTTCAATATATCTTTTGAAAATTATTTCTATAAGCATTTGTGGCTTCAAAGGGATAGACAAGTGGTGTAGACTAAGATCAGACTGCACATATTCAAGCTGATTG